>CM035168.1:100428086-100611746 GCA_020205615.1 Panax quinquefolius | reverse complement strand
TTTTGTTAAGACAATATAATGTTGATTTATAAAGCTGTTCTAAGAAGTAAGAACGATTATGATTATCTGTTGCAAATTGATATGCTGTTTTGTATCTATCACTATTTTCAGTATGATAATCTAATAGTTCAAGTAATGAAACATAATAATTAACAGATGCAATAATTAAGACTTACAGAAGAGTCTTGGATATCTTCAAACTTCAGATTATATATATTTATATCAAATATTTTCTGAGAAGAGGTGAAGAGAATACAGAGAGAGAATTGTAAAAAGAGTTCTACCTCAACAAGGGTGAGGTCTCCCTTATTTATACAAAAGAGAAGGAAAGAAAGGATCAGATGTGTCTAGATGATGGAGACGGACATTAATCCTTATCTTTATCCTTTATCTCTTAGCCGTAGGTAGTGGAGGATAAGAGCAAGTTTGTCGGTTAAGTGGGAATCTGTAGTGGGCGGTGGGTATGTCATTTCGATAATGGAATATGCATTATTGCTGGTGAAAACACTGTGCTTGTTTTATTCTGATTATTGATGCTGTAGTGGAATGACTTTACGACTTTCCTTTTCCCTTTTTATCCTGTGCCATTTTCTCAGAAATCATTGAAGTGAGAGAATCCCAAAAGTCTCCCATGGTAGGCTCAGGTTCTTGACTTTCTCCATTAAGATGTTGAATTGGTTGTCATCTTGTTCGATTCATCATCGCTAACTGCTTTCATAGAAAACGTCATCATGGGCTAGAGACTGTAGGAACTGTGTCTTCATATAATCCATGGTTTTAACTATGAGTTCAGTTTCATTTAGATTTGGAAATTTACGTTTTAAGTCCGCTTGGATTTTGACAAAAGGATTAAGCAGTGCGGGAAGGCTTTGAGGTATAACATCAAAACAAGCTTTGAGTATGGTCTTTTATGGATTTGAGAAGTTACGGTAAAGTGGGGTTAAGTCCTTTTGTCCCACCATTTAGTAAAAATACCCTTTTAAGGCGGGAATTTTATTCGGTAATCACATTGGAAATCCCATTTCCATATCCAAGGAATCTTGAAGCGAATTATAAAATGGGCGATAATTTAAGCATTGACAAATCTTTGTTTCTTTGGTATATGATTAGTATTATATAATTTTACTTTTACTAAATATTAGTATAACATATCAAATTTTACTAAATATTTAGTATTATATTTTACTAAAATACGATTTTTCTAAAATTTAACGTAATTTTTTTTCTATTACTATTTTTTTTTACTAAAATACGAATATATTTTAGTATTATATTTTTTTCAAAAATACTGAATTTACTAAAATGTAACGTTAATTTTTTTTCAATTACTAATTTTTTTTTTACTAAAATACGAATATATTTAGTATTATATTTTACTAAAATACTTAATTTACTAAAATTTAATTTTTTTTTTCAATTACTAATTTTTTTTTACTAAAATACGAATATATTTAATTTTATATTTTACTAAAATATGAATTTATTTAGTATTTTACTAATTGATATGTTATACAACTAATTGATATATTAAATACTAATTACTAAAATACTAAATAAATTCATATTTTAGTAAAATATATTAATTCCAGGAGGCCATGATAGATATCTAGAAGGGGGGGGTTGAATAGATAATTAAAAACTTTTCTTTTAAACGGGTTAGAATGATTGTGATTAATGAACAGCGGAATGAGTATATGATAAACCTTCTTTTAGATATCTTGAGTTAATGAGAGTAAGATAGTTATGACAGTTATAGAAAACACAGCTGTTTTAAGTGGTTCAGAGCACTTAAAGCTCCTAATCTACTCTTCTACTCCTTGAGTAGGGAATCCATTAAGGATGTCTGTTACACTTCTTGAATCTCACAGATTCCTTCAGACCCAATGATCCCAGGCACTTCTTAGTTCACTCTTGAACTCTTTAAGTCCAAAGAGACTTGGTTCTTCTGATTCACTTAGAACTCTTCAAGTCCTTGGACTTGAAACTTCTCACTTCAGTTGATTGGTTGTTGTTGAGATCGTGATTAGTCTTTACTACTCGATTCTTTATTAAGCACTTGTTCGAAAGAACTGAGTAGCTGAACAAGCTTTCTATCTTTCCCAGATCGTAGAGTTGAGCGTTGAGTGTTTTTGCATGTTTTTGTTTAATACTTGCTTACTTTTCTCATTTGTCCGTGTTCTGAATATATGTGATCTTGAAATCTATCCGTTGAAGCCTTTTGAAGAAGCATTAAATGCGTTTGACCTTTCTGAACTTTGATGGAGACTTTTCTGCACATCATCTGAATTTCACTCTAGCCCACTGACACATTAGACTGATTTCTCACCTAACACCTGAAAAGGTGTTTTCCTGTGCCCAATGGTCCTTTTCTTAGCTTCTTGAATACGTTCCTTTTGATCAATACTAAGGATATCTTTTGTACCGTTGGGACTGGTGAGTGCTTCAACGTTCAAAACCCATTCCATATTTGTTGGAATTCATCTCCAAACAAAAGGTAGGGCTTGATGCTTCTGACACAAGGCAGATGACACTCTACTATCCATATCGTAGTGTCTTGTCATATTGGTGCTTGTTCTTAAGAGAACACTATGATTTCTCGCAAGGATTTGCACACTACGATCTTTTCATACGACGATCATCACTTGCTCGTCTTGCAGACTCAACGTTTTTGAGAGCACACTACGATCTCTGAGTTAGCTTCGGCAAACGTCTGGACCACTCTACGATTTCTGAAGAGGTCCTTCAAGGCAAATACACTATGATCTTCTAAGCTCTATGATCTTTCCTTGGCTTCTGCAATCTGTTGATCAGCTTGATAGACTACGATTCCTGTTGAAGCCTATCTATACGTTTCACGATAGATCAACCTAACATCTTTGATATCTTTATCTATACATTTGTTTATAGAATGATGAACACTTAAAAGCTAAAATCAACCTAACAATTTTGATCTATCACTAAGTCCTTGTACATATATTCTTTTAAGGACTTTACATATAATCATGATCATTTACTTTAAACATCAAATCAAGATACGCATTCTTCCAACAATCTCCCCCTATTTGATGTTGACATAACCAATGAGATTTGTTGTCATGATTATTAAATTTTATATGCAGTTGCAGCAAATTAAACATGACTTAGTATTTCAATGAGCAGCTAAAATTTCTAGAGAATAAACATGAATTTATTGATGTATGCAGACATATATTACATTTAAGTTTGACTACATCAATACAACTTAAAACTCAACTTATCTCTATTTCTTCGGCCTTTTGCTTCTTGGAGGATTTGCATATTCCTCAGCTCTCCTCTTTCTGCTTGCTTCATCTCTTCTGGCCAAATCTTCCAGCTCACTTAGACTTAGTCTAGGATTATGATCATGCCTATTCATGAATGCAGGATCTCCAATTGGCATTCTTAGGCCTGTTGTTGTCACCTCATGAGAGCTGGTAGTTTGCCCTAGACTCCTTAATGGTTGAGCCATTAAAACTTCCCGTTGATTAGCTCGTTGAGCCAGATGGCTGGATCGTGGAGTCTGCTGAGTGATTTGCCTTGCAGTTGGTTTCCTCGAGGCTTGAGTTTGGAATTGTCCTCTGCCTCTGCCCTTGCCTCCCTGACCTCCCTGATCTCATTTTCCTTTATTCTCCCCCTTTTTGTCAACATCAAGGGTTCGAATATCTTCGGAGAGACGAGTGACTCCTTGGACAAGCTCATTGAATTGACTCTAAGTTTGAGCAATGTCCTCACGATTTTCTTGGATCAAGGCATCAGAACGAGTTTCACGTCGTTGAAGAATGTTGAGAACAGTTTCTGTCTGCTGCATTTGACACATGGAGAAGTCTTGAAATTCTTTGACTGCGATTTGAAGACTTTTGATGCTCTGTATCATTAGATTATTATGAGATTCTTGAGTTTTTTGTAAGATCAAGATAGCATCCCGATGCTTTTTAGCTGCAAGAAAGTGAATATCGTCCCTGTCTTTTATGCTTTGAAGCATTTCTTTGATGATTTCTTTGAGCGTTTTAGAGAGATCAGAGCTTAGGGACCTTGGGAGATTATTTACAGCATTGATCATTGATGTTAATCTCAGCTGAATAAGTGCAGTGTGATCTTCAAGACTCTCATCGAGTTCCTTGACCACTTTCGCGAGACATTCACGTGATCGGCCTTTGTGGACAACTCGATAGAATTTCATCCGGTTGGGGAAATTTTGAGGAGGAGGTGATGTCTTTTGAATTGATCTTGCAAGGAGTAGAGGGCGAAGATCAAGATTGAAGTATTCGTTCTTTGGATGAGGAAGGAATATCGATGGAGGGTGCAGGTTTGGATGTTGAAGTTTGGTGACTCTACGATTTGAGGTGAAGACTCTACAATGGGGCTAGAGTCAGGGATCGTAGAGTTGATAGGATGTGAGAGCATTAGGGAGTTGATCTTATTTGGTTCCTCGATTCATGTAATTTTGGAATTCTCTGAATTGAAATTGATTTAGTGGATGAAGAATCACTTCCAACCATCGTGGGAATTCATAAAATTGATTAAATGAGGATGATGGCAAGTGATTAACTCTGAAAAGAGTTGGGATAGATAGTACCTCAAGTTTGTTCTTTGAGGAAGAATTGTTGGTGAGAAGCTTCTTGGCAAAATTGAATCTCCTACAGAATCCATTAGCTAACCTTTGAGATGGTAGGATACTCTTTGAAGCTCCAAAACATGTAACTCCGAGAGTATAGAATTTGAGCTTGATGGAAAGGCATCATAGGTAGATATGCAAATAGTTGTTCATAATTGGCTCTTCTGTGCCCATCAATGCCCGAAGCTATAATCTCTACCTCATCACCTTCATCCTCTTTTCTGCTTTCGTTGGAGGATTCCGTTATCTCAATGGCCTCATGATGTTCTTGCACTGGTTTTTCTTCATTTCTTCCAGGAACTTCTTCTTTTGTCATAGAGATGTCATGAGCCTCCCCCTCACCGTGATCATCTTCTTGTACTATCAATAGCTCCCCCTCAACTGGGGGACTTCCTATGATGGGAGTTTCAGCTATCTCCCCCTCAATAGGTGTATCCTCTATCATCAGATCTTCAGGTGTCTCCCCCTCAGTTTGAGCTTTGACTATTTGGCTTTCATTTGCTGGTTCTTTTTCAGCAGTCAATTCATTTTCTTCCCTCTTTAGTACTTTCTCATTGACAAGAATATATTTCTTGACCAGTTTTCTTCTTGGATTTTTAGGATGAGCCACAGCCTCAGAACTTTCTTTAGTTTTGTCCTTCTGATCAGCCAAAGTTTTTGTTGCAGCTACTTCCTTGTTTGGTCTGGTCACTACGATCGGCAGAGACTCTACGATCGAAGAGATTGATGGCCTTTTGGTCTTCTGGCTGATTTTATTCTTCTTCAGCAGCTGATATATGGTTGCTCTATCTTCTTCTGCCTCAGCTTGCTGTTGCTTCCTTCTTAGGATCCTTAGAGTCTCAATGTTTGAGGACTCTACGGGCTTATCGGTAGTAGATCCTTGAGGTTCTTACAGTAGTTACGGCTTTCGACTTTCCTTTTCCTTTGCTTTTTCTGATTAAAGCAATGGGTTCTTCCTGGTTAGCTTCTTCTTCTTCTTCTTCTTCTTCTTCTTCAGTTTCTTTGACAACTGACATGTTTCCTGGCACTCCTGATTCCTTTATTTCACCAGTTCTTCCACTGGATTCAGACATCATCCTCACATTTTTAGCTGGATTCCTTTTCCAGTTCTCAAATAGTTGTTGGGTCATTCGACGATTTGGATTGATGGCTTCACCTTCATCGTCCTCAATTATGTCACCAAGAGCAGCCTTTAGGATAATGTTTATGAATCGCCCATAGAGCATCTTCTGAGAACTCTTCGTCTTCTTTGAGCTGATTAACCACTTCCCAATCCATTCAAGTAATAGAGCCCCATAGTTAAGTTGTATTCTATAACATATGGCAGTCATGAGCTTGAGTTGCACCTCATTCACAGAGTCATGACCTGAGCTCTTGCAACATATACATTTTCCAACAATATCAGCTAGAAATTCGTACCTCTGTGGAAACTCCTTCTTCTTGTATCCTTTGACAGAGGGAGATTTCTTGTGGTGCATCTTTTTGAGACCCTTATGGAAGTCTATGCCATCTATGGATGGATACCCTTCAGATTTGAGACATAGGGCTAGATTGATGTCCTCAGCCTTTAGTCTGATTTCGACGTTCTTGACTTTCGCAGTGATGGTATTGTTTTCAAATACCCCGTTATTATAGAATTCTTTTACCAGCTTTGGGTAGATCAATATATCTGTACCCAAGGCTTCTTCGAGACCTGCCTTCTTTAGTAGCGACAAAGTCTTGTGAAATTGGGGTTCAGCTGTTTTGAACTCGTCAAAACAGAGTCTGTAGCCGGAGATAACACTGGAAGCTGCCATTGATTTTCTTGCAGGAAGTGAGAGTGACTGAGCTTGCTACTGATTTAGGGTTTCAGCTTGAGAGAGGAAGAAAGAGATGATCTTTTGAACTTCGAATTTCAAAAAGACGATTTTAATTTGTACTTGTAACTTCCCTCTCTCTATTTTTCTTAGTGGGACAGGTGTCGAATTTTGCTTGGCTCTATGAATTTGACAGAGAAGGATTGTACTAAATTGCCCTTAACTCCTTCTGAGCTAATGTATTCTTTAGCAGGACTACGATCGTTGAGATGGTCCTTGGAATCGTCGAGTCTATTTTACCATCATTGAGTCTATATAGCAGTCATCGTGTCTGAGCTACAAACGTAGAGTCTGAACTGTGATCGTTGAGTCTGACTGGCAATCGTAGAGTCTGATCGAGTCCTCATGATGAACCTTTTTGACTTAACATTCTTCTCAGTTTAAGGTAGCTCAGGAAGGGCCAACCTCATTGAATGAATCAAGGGTTAGGTTTGTCCCTGAGGTACTTATCAGAGAGATTGCCTTGTTTGAGACTTGATCATTATAGGGTGCTCCTTTGGTTTTGATGTAACTCTGCTATCGTTGAGTCTGCACCGCGATCGTTGAGTCTTTACTGCAATCGTTGTCATTGTATGACACCTTGGTTCTACGATCGTGGTCTTCCTTTGATCATGTTTATGATTTCAAACATAGCCTTTAAACCTGTATGGTTAGCACATACTAAAGCATATTTTTCATGGTTGTAAGTTAAGCATGCCTAACTCACTTATTAACTTGTTAAATTTGGATTCATCTAGAGGCTTTGTAAAGACATCAGCAAGTTGATTTTCAGTAGGGATATACTGTAAAGATATAGTTCCATTTTGCATATGATCCCTAATGAAGTGATACCTTATTTCTATATGCTTAATCCTAGAATGCATGACAGGATTATGAGTTATAGCAATTGCACTTGTGTTATCACAGTGAATAGGAATGGATTTAAATTCAAACCCATAATCTGCTAGTTAATTTTTTATCCATAAGATCGAGAGCACAAGAATATGCTGCGATAATGTATTCAACCTGCGGTTGGAAGTAGACACTGAATTTTGCTTCTTGCTGAACCAGGACACAAGTCTATTTCCTAGCAATTGACAGGTGCCACTAGTACTCTTTCTATCAATTTTGCAGCCTGCAAAATCAGAATCTGTATATCCTGTTAGCTCAAATGAGGACTCTCTGGGATACCAAATCCCCAAGTGGGGTGTACCTTTGAGATATCTGAAAATCCTCTTTACAGCAGATAAATGAGATTCTTTAGGATTAGCCTGAAATCTAGCACAAATGCATGTTGCAAACATTATATCTGGTCTACTGGCAGTTAGATATAAAAGAGAGCCAATCATACCTTTGTATTGAGTTATATCAATACTTTTACCTTTTTCATCTTTGTCAAGATTGGTTGCAGGAGCAATTGGGGTTTTCATGGGAGAGGCTGACTCCATGCCATACTTCTTAAGTAAGTCTTTAATGTACTTGGCTTGGTTGATGAAGATTCCTTCATCAGTCTGCTTTACTTGCAGTCCGAGGAAGAAGTTCAGCTCACCCATCATGCTCATTTCAAATTTGCTCTGCATAAGCTTGGAGAATCTCTTGCATAGCTTTTCATCAGTAGATCCAAAGATAATATCATCAACATATATTTGAACTAATAGGAATTTGTCTTTGTGCTTTCTAAGAAATAGTGTGGTATCTACTCTACCTCTAGTGAATCCATTTTCAATACGGAAGTGAGTTAGTGTTTCATACCATGCTCTAGGTGTTTGTTTAAGACCATATAAGGCTTTGTCTAATCTAAAGACATAATTAGAAAGAGATGGATTGATGAAACCTGGAGGCTGCTCTACATAGACTTCTTCTTGAAGTTCACCATTCAAGAATGCACTCTTGACATCCATCTGAAAGACCTTGAATTTCATGTGAGCAGCAAAAACAAGAAATATTCTGGTGACTTCCAGTCTGGCAACAGGTGCAAATGTCTCATCGTAGTCAATGTCTTCTTCCTGAGAGTAGCCCTTGGCCATTAGTCTTGTCTTATTCCTGGTGATGACTCCATCTTCATCCATCTTGTTTCTGAAAACCCACTTGGTTCCAATTACAGGATGGTTCTTTGGTCTTGGAACCAATATCCATACTTTGCTTCTCTCGAACTGATTAAGTTCTTCCTGCATGGCCTCTATCCAGTTGGTGTCTTCCATAGCATCCTCTATCTTCTTCGGTTCTATTTGAGATAAGAAGCTTAGATAGAAGCATTCATTTTGAGTAGCAGCTCTTATTTTGACACTTGCATTCGGATCTCCAATGATTAGATCTTGAGTGTGATCTCTTGCCCATCTGCTTCCTGTTGGGACATTAGTTCTTATGCCTTCTTTTCTTAGATCTTCAAGATCTATTTCTTCTTCTTGATGTGGAGGTTCGTTGTCTGGCATAGGCCTCTCTACGATCTCATTCCATTGCTCAACGATTTCACTGTCTGGTACTACGATCGTAGTGTTGAGCTCGACGACCTCATTCGTAGTGTCTGAACTGTTAGTCGCAGTATCTTGAGGCATTGTTTTGTCTAAGTCTGTTTCATCAAAGATGATGTGAATCAAGACTTCAACACTCAGTGTCTTCTTGTTGAACACTCTGTAGGCCTTGCTGTCTGTTGCATATCCAAGAAAGATTCCTTCGTCTGATTTTGGTTGAAACTTTGTCAAGTATTGCTTTCCATTATTAAGAATGTAACATGCACAACCGAAGACATGAAAGTAGCTGACACTAGGTTTTCTTTCTTTCCACAGTTCATAAGGAGTCTTCTTAATCGTAAAGTGTATGAGTGATCTGTTCTGAGTATAACAAGCAGTGTTGACCACTTACGCTTGAAGTACTCGAGCGAGATGAGTCGCTTTTCTAGTAGAGTCCTTCCAGCCTCTATTAATGTCATTTTCTTTCTCTTAGCAACTCCATTTTGTTGAGGAGTTCGTGGAGCTGAGAAGTTGTGACTAATGCCATTGTCTATGCAGAATTGGTCCATTTCTGAGAAGTCGAATTCTCTACCATGATCACTCCTTATAGCATTGATTTTCTCTCATTTCTCATTCATCACAAGTTTGAACATTTTGATCAGCTGGGAACTTGTCTCATCTTTTGAGGTTAGAAAGAACACCCATGTAAATCTGGTGAAGTCATCGACTACGACCATAGAGTATCTCTTTCCTCCAAGGCTCATTGTTAGAATTGGCCCAAAAAGATCCATATGTAGCAGCTGCAAAGGCTTGTCAATTGAATTAACAGTTTTGCTCTTGAATATGCTTACAGTGCATTTTCCAAGTTGATGCAGCATCAGACCGCCTTTCTTTAATGAAGTTGAACTTGGGTAGGCGTGCAACTAGATCTTTTGAAGCTAATTTGGACATGCTTTTGAAGTTGAGATGAGATAGTCTTCGATGCCATAGCCAGCTTATTTCTTTAGATGCTTTAACCAGAAAGCATATTGTCTCATCTGAGCTCAATTTTCCAAGATTTACTGTGTAGAAATTTCCTTCTCTTATTCCGGTTAGCTTCACAGCAAACGTCTTCAGGTCTCAGACATGACATTGATTATTGAGAAATGTTACTTGATGACCCTTGTCGCAGAGTTGGCTAATGCTTAGAAGATTGTGTTGTATTCCTTCATTAGTACCCATACTTGCATGAGTCCTGCTATGTTAGTACCCTTGGGGACCCAAATCTGCTTTATTTTGGGTCTAACATGCATGGAATTATAATAACACTTTGTAGCCTTGTGGCCAACTCTGTAGCACACAAAACATTTGATATGATGCATGTTTGTGTGTGTGTGAAAGTTCTTCCTCCATTTTGACTTTTGTGGGTTATTGGTCATTCTCCTGCTAGGCTGATATTCCCTTTTCCATGTGTTCTCTTATTTCATTATTTATGAGTAGTGTATCTTACTTCTACTGTATCTTCCTGGTTGGTTCGTAGAGTTGATTTTATTGGACTCTACGATCCTTTGAGGTTGATGAGTAGTAGCTAGATTACTCTTATCTTTTCTGAAACCTAGACCAGCATGAGATCCCTTACTCCTGGGAATATGAATTGAATCAGTTGGGCAGGGTTTGACAAGTTCATCCTTCTGTGAGGATTTCACAAATATAATGCCTCTACTGAAACCTGAAGCATTACCAATTCTAGTTTCCTTTGTTTTTTTCACACATGACTTTGAGGTAGATTCCCCAAAGCCCTGTTCTATCAGAGACACTTCTCTGGTTAGAGATTAAGGAGTCCATGGATGAAGAGGATTTATTCCATGTAGAGACTGTCTTTTCTAGATCCTCAATCTTAGAGGTTAGACTAGAATCTCTTTGGGCACTGAGCTCATTTGCCTGTCTCAAGAGCTTATTCTCAGCTTCAAACTTGGAGAGAGAATCAGTACTGAGAAGGGCTGATTCCAGTTCCTCTTGAACTTTTTCTTTCTCCTTTTAAAGAAGTGAATAGTCTTTAGATAGAACTCTAAACCACTTCATGTATTGGTGCAGATCAGATGTTATGCCGTGTAATGCAGTTCTAAGGTCATCAATATCTACATCAGGAGAGTTGAAGTCAAATACCTCATCGATACTTACTTCATGTATGTTGGAGTTCTGTTTGTCTCTTGCATTTTTGGCCATCAGGTAGAGATTAGCCATTTAAGGATCTTCATTGTCTCCAGATTCTAGAGTTGAGTCATTATCAGAGTCACTCCACGATCCTCAAGCTACAAGGCCTTTGTCTTTCTTTGCTGGCCTTTTGTTGCCTTTGTATTCCTTCCTTGCATGTGATTTCTTCTTGAGTTCTTCTCTGAGAGGTTTGTTGCAGTTGGCAATGAAGTGACCAGGTTTCTTGCAGTTGTAGCATAGGTCATTCATTTGCTCCTGGCTATTGTAGTTGCTAACTTTCTTTGGCTTGCCAGTTTTGTCTTGTCGCATGAATCTTCTTAGTCTTTTAACCAGCATTGCAAAGTCCTAATCATCATCTTCATTGTATTCAGAATCAACTTCAGTGTTGACTTTGGAGGTGTTTTCGGTTACTTTGAGAGTAACACCTTTATCCTTCTTTCTTCCTTCAGACAACGTTTCTGCTCGTTGTGTCAGCTCTAGTTCGTACGTGAAGAGGTTGCCATATAACTGTTAAACAGTCATTTCATGTAGATTCTTTAATTCTCTTATGGCAGTGGTTTTGGCATCCCACTTGCTTGGTAAAGCTCTCATGAACTTTATGATCAGATCTTTGTTTAGATAGATCTTTCCATAGGCTCGTAGAGAGTTGAGCAGAATATTGAATCTCTCATATGTGGCAGTGACGTTTTCTCCTTGAACGTGAACAAACATCTCATATTGTTGAGTCAGGAGAGATTGTTTGTTTTCTCTGACTTCTTCTATTCCTTCATGCATAATGAGTAGTGCTTCCCAAACCTCCTTTGTTGTTTTGCAGTTGACCACATTTTCAAATAGATCATCTTCTAATAATTGAAATAGGATGTTCTTGGCCTTTTT
Organism: Panax quinquefolius; assembly: GCA_020205615.1. Taxonomy (NCBI): domain Eukaryota; kingdom Viridiplantae; phylum Streptophyta; class Magnoliopsida; order Apiales; family Araliaceae; genus Panax; species Panax quinquefolius. The sequence goes on along the minus strand of CM035168.1, from coordinate 100,599,759 downwards.
GTCAAGCTGGACAGCTCTCTTCTCGTTCTCTGTCCATTCTCCTTTGACCTTGATTTATACTCTGTTTGGGTCATCTGTAGTTGGTGCAAGCTTTGTAGGAACGTAGGGCCCATTTTGAACAGTTTCAAATAGATCTTCATCTATTGAATCCATGTAAGCTTGCATCCTAACCTTTCAATTAGCGAATTTATCTTTGTTGCACATAGGTGGTTTGCTGCCTCCTCTAGTCTTTGATTCGTTTGGTAAGTGTGCCATTGGATCTACTCAAGCTTTGTAGGCTGTATTATAGAACCTGCTCTGATACCAATTGTTAGTTCAGGAGGCCTGATAGATATCTAGAAAAAGGGGGTTGAATAGATAATTAAAACTTTTCTTTAAAGCGGGTTAGAATGATTGTGATTAATGCACAATGAATGAGTATATGATAAACCTTCTTTAGATATCTTGAGTTAATGAGAGTAAAGGCAGTTATTAAGCGAGTTATAGCGATTATAGCGGTTATAGAAGACACAAATTTGTTTTTAAGTGGTTGAGCACTTAAAGCTCTAATCCACTCTTCTACTCCTTGAGTAGGGAATCCACTAAGGATGTCTGTTACACTTCTTGAATCTCACAGATTCCTTCTAGACCAAATGATCTCAGGCACTTCTTAGTTCACTCTTGAACTCTTTAAGTCCAGCAGACTTGGTTCTTCACAAGTTCACTTAGAACTTTTCAAGTCCTTCGACTTGAAACTTCTCCACTTAATTGATTGGTTGTTATTGAGATCGTGATTGGTGCTACTCAGTTGCTATTAAGCACTTGTTCGAAAGAACTGAGTAGTTGAGCAAGCTTACTATCTTTCTCGGATCGTAGAGTTGAGCGTTGAGTGTTCATGCACGTTTTTGTTTAATACTTGCTTACTTTTCTCATTTGTCTGTGTTCTGAATATATATGATCTTGAAATCTATCCGTTGAAGTCTTTTAAAGAAGCATTAAATGCGTTTGACCTTTCTGAACTTTGATGGAGACTTTTCTGCACATCTTCTGAATTTCACTCTGGCCCACTAACACATCAGACTTCTTTCTCACCTAACACCTAAAAAGGTGTTTTCCTGCCTTGATGGTCCTTTTCTTAGCTTCTTGAATCGTTCCTTTTGATCAATACTAAGGATATCTTTTTATGCAGATTGGGGATGGTGAGTGCTTCAACGTTCAAAACCCATTCCATATTTGTTAGAATTCATCTCCAAACAAAAGGGCTTGATGCTTCTGACACAAGGCAGATGACACTTTACTATCCATATCGTAGTGTCTTGTCATATCGGTGCTTGTTCTTAAGAGAACACTACGATTTCTCGCAAGGATTTGCACACTACGATCTTTTCATACGACGATCATCACTTGCCCGTCTTGCAGACTCAACGTTTCCGAGAGCACACTACGATCTCTGAGTTAGCTTCGGCAAACGTCTGGACCACTCTACGATTTCTGAAGAGGTGCTTCAAGGCAAATACACTATGATCTTCTAAGCTCTACGATCTTGCCTTGGTTTCTGCAATCTGTTGATCAACTTGATAGACTACGATTCCTGTTGAAGCCTATCTATACGTTTCACGATAGATCAACCTAACATCTTTGATCTATTTATCTATACATTTGTTTATAGAATGATGAACACTTAAAAGCTAAGATCAACCTAACAATTTTGATCTATCACTAAGTCTTTGTACATATATTCTTTTAAGGACTTTATGTAAGACCCCGAAATTTTTTTAAATAAAAAGGAATTTCCTTTATTTATTATTTTGAAATAGTAAGGGTTGTTTTGATTAATGTGGATAGTTAGGGGTAAAATACGCAAATATTTCAAAATAAGCAAGTGGTTATAAAATATTCATTGTTGTCGGGGAATATTCGTTTGGTCGTGGAATATTAAATCTTGTGGGAATATTAAATGCGACGTAGCTTGACCATGTGCAGGGCCCCATAACTGGAAAAGCGATTGGATGAGGAAAGCGACAAATATAAGTTGGTTAAAAATAACGGCTTAGTTATTACCGTTAAGATCGTTGGAATACCCGGTGGTTAAAAAATCTGATGTCTGGCATTGGTTCTTGAAGATTACCAGGGTAAGACAAGATTGTTGAATTATTGATTAAATACGTAAGATGGCACTACTCAATAATTTTCACGGTGAGTTCTTATTCAATATTTTATTTTATTGATTGATAATTCTTTGCGTTGATATTTTATATTATTGTTGTTGATAATTGTCAACGCACGATATTTCCCATTATCGGATCAATAATTCATATTATTTGAATAATATTATTAGATAACATTATTGGAAATGTCTAGAAAGTTCATACAAGGAGAGGTTTGGTCACCTAATTGCGGCCAAGAAGGAGAGATCCTTATTGAAAGCCCCTCTTTGAGGAGCGGCTACCTGGTTATCATAAATGTGATTACGTAATATTATTTGTGAATAATTAATTATTGATTCATATGATAAGAAATATTTATTTTATATGAATATAAATGATGGATTTATTTATGTGGTTATTAATGAAGGAATTAATGTTGAGGTGTTTTATCAAGTATTTTATCGGATTGGAGGTGTTAAAAATCAAATCGGGGGGTTTTGAGATATATCATGGGGTTATAATTTTTAATCCAAATAGTTGGATTGTGGTAATTTTGGGTATGTTATACATACATAAGTTGAGTATATGTCCACAAATTTTGAACGAATTAAAAATGCACGAATGATTTGTTGTGAATTTTAAGAGGTGTCGGATTCGGAAATTAGGTTTATAATTGATTTTGGTGGAAAATTCTAGAATTGAGTGGGCCCCACTTGTGGTTGGTGAAGAAATGTGCTGAATTTTATTTCAAATGTGGTGGGTGGCAATAGTAGCGGGTAAAGCCATCGTGGTAGTGGTCAAGTCTCGCTTCTACGGGCTAACATTTTCCTATAAATAGAGGGCTAAGTTAGAATTGAAAATCACACCTTTAAACAAAGTTTTTCTCTTCTCTCTATATTATCGAGGCGTATTTTGTGAGTATTTAGATACTTTGAGAGTTCTTTATTCAAGACAAGTTTCATTCAAAGATCACTTGAGACCTTTCCTTAAGAAATCGATTCTTTGAGGTAAGGGATGTTATTTTCTTCTCAAATGATATTATTTCTTCAATATCATTATCTTTGAAATATTGGTTGGAACTTTTTATCAAATTTGGAACTTTTTCATGTCGGGGTTACTATTCATGAGAGTTCTTATTCACGAGTTACTATTCATGAGTTACTATTCACGATTACTATTCACGAAGTACTATTCATGAAAGCGTGAAGATGTTTTTTTTGTGGAATTTCTATCTTTTGGTGTCGAGAGTTACTATTCACGATATCTACAGACTATTCACGATATCTGACACTATTCACGTATCTGCGGACTATTCACGAATCTGAGACTATTATTCATCGAAAAATGAAAATTTTTCTTTTAAATCTAAAATATCTATTACGGATACTAGCTTTGATTGTATCCATGTTTTGATCATTCTTGAATTTTACACCACTATGATTATTTTTGAGGTATTGTTGGACATGGATAAAACAAAGTACGAATCCTTAATCCTTAATCCTTGTCATTTTGTTTCATTGGATTCGTTCTTTAAAAATATTTTCATCATCCTCGAGTCTTAAATGATGATATTATTGAATATCTTTGGCCAGTAGTGCAAAGATGAATGATTTTCTGAAGAATATCTTTGGCTTTGTAGTGCAAAGATGAATAATTTCGATGAATATCTTTGGCTGTAGTGCAAAGATGAGCAGTGTTGAGATGAACATGACCGAGATTGATGAATATCTTTGGCACTGTAGTGCAAAAGATGAATATTTGATTTGAGATGAATATTGATTGATGTTACGAGGACAAAATATTGATGATGGATTTATTAAATTCATAGATTATAGTAGATTTCATTCTCTACGTAACTCTTACATGAATTATTATTTCCACTCGCGAATATTGATCCGAAACTTGTTATCTATTGTATTCTATCGATTTTTTCCTGTTGGAGACTAACGATAATTTGTTGTATATTATCTTAGTCATAATATTCTTTTCTTGGGCTAGTTGAGCTCACCCTTTTCCTTGTTGTTCCATTTTTTCTTCTCGGGAGGCGAGAATGTAGCAGTACTTAGTCGGGTATGGAATGAAAGGTTAGAGAGAGTTGTTTAGTAGTCCTCACCATTTTTGTAAAATAATGTATCAATAAATGTGATGAGGATTTATTTGAGTATAGATATTGTACAGAAGATAATATTTGTATTTAAACTCACAATATATATTGTTGTATTTCACACGACATTTGTATTATTGAAGTTGTAGTTTGCTTCTTGTACCATGTATTTGGCGACTCGAGAATGGGTGTTGTGTATACCTATTTTGGGGGCGCCACATTGTTAATATCGAGCTTAGGGATATGATCTCTGGCGGAGATCGGGGAATAAAACTAGGAGGGAGGCGTGTAAATCCTTATTTAGTGTGTCCTACCTAAGCTTATTTGTTGGTTGGTCATATTATAGGGTATTATGTGATTTGTTAATTTATTTAATTAACCTTTGTTTTATGATAGTTTTTTAGAATGGGTCTGAGAAGCGTTAACAATGGAGTGAATGAGATCGTGGAACACCTCTAATCGCCAACCAGGATAATGTGATGTCAAAGTGAAGAAGGAATTAGAGATATCCATGTGGTGAGTGAAGAATTGATAGTTGCACCGAGATAATCGCAGAGGTAGCAACGGTGAGAGTGAGGAAGAAGAGGAAGAAGAGGTACACCAAGAGAGTTTATTAGAGGTATTTTATGATCGAAATATAGAATTGCAAAATCGTATTCATGAGTTAGAAGAAGCAAAGCTAAAGAATTGCGAGCGATCGTGGAGCAAAAGGATGCAACGATTCAAGCTTGTGTTACCCGACACGTGATGCTTGAATGAAGCACTCTTTGGCGAGTATAAGATGATAAAAAGTGGAATCGAAATTTGAAAGAAGAAATAACCGAACGCAGTGAGAATGAGTGATGCATGGGTAAAAAGTCGCACAGCGCGTTGATATTATGGAAAGAGATGTCAATCTAAAAAGAGAAGATTTAACGATGGCGGGAAGGCGTCTAAAGAACATCATCAGACCATCAACAAATTCTAGGGAAGAGAACGATCGCGCCGGTTAGATGCTACTGAGATGTGGAGAGGAGGGACATATAAGGTCAAACTGCTCAAAGCCTTCCAAGGTATGCTATAATTGTGGAAAAGAAGGACATATCGCTCGAGATTATACGATATCGAAACCCGATCCAGCGTGAATGGTGACTCAAAAGGATGTCCCGTAAAAGTCAAAGTCAAGCGGTTCTTGGAAGAAGCGTTTGTCGTGGCCGGTCAAAATGCGAGGAACCCGAACGGAAGTTACGCAGGTTAGTTAATTATAAATTCTTGCGAAGTTTATACCTTTACTAGATACTGGTTCTACCCATTCTTTTATCTCTCTTGCTTGCGCTCAGCGTTTGAACTTGACTACGGAGAAATTAGACTTTGACCTATTTATGGAGAATCCGTTAGGAGAAACTTTCATTACATCTGTTGTTTAAAAATCTTGTTTGATTCGGGTTGGCACTATCACATTACTGTTAACCTTATTTCTATAGAGATATTTGCTTTTGATGTGATTTTAAGGTTAACTACTCATCATGCCAAATTGATTGCTTTTGTAAGGTTGTTAGTTTTCATATTCCTAAGCAACTTTATTCAATTCAAGCAATCAAACCATTGTAATCAAACATTTTCATATCAAGCCATGAAGTCATTCGTTTATTACGGATGTCAAGTTTTCTTAGTCCATGTTATGGATTTGAATAAAGACACGTCGATTTGAATAATATTCTTGTTGTTATTGATTTTTCTGACGTATTTTTTCGAAGAATTTCTTGGTTTACTCCCAAAGATTGATATTAAATTTTGTATCGACTTTGAACCCGGAGACAAAACTCATTTCTAAAATCTCATATCGAATGGCTCTATTGAACTTGAGAGTTAAAAATTCAACTATAAATTTGGTACTGAGCCTTTATCTTGTGACTTCCTTTGTGGAATTCACTAAGCGAACTCTCTGTAAGGGACGTCATATTCGATGCGATAGTAAAGCGATAGGTGTCATTGTGACGTCTTTATCAAGGTTGGGATATGAGTCACGATTGAGAACAACCTAAGTCGATAATCGAAATCGTAGTTTTCAGGCTTAGTTGGTTATTATCGGAATACGTTGAAGGGTATTCTCGAATCGCTATTCCATTAACGTAGCTAACTCGTAGAGATACAAAATTGAATGGAGCAAGGAATGTGGGAAGAGCTTGAAGAACTCAAGAGGAGACTCATTTCAAAGACATGTTCGACCATGCCATCTGGAAAAGCAAACGTGGTGGTGGCGTGTTGAGTAGAAGATCGATATAAGAAATCTGAGTACGATATTGTCAAAGACTAATTTCAGTATAATTTACAAATAATAGAGGATGGAGATGAAAACTCTAGGTACCCGCGTGATGATATCTGATGCGTGATGATATCTGAGTATAATCGACTTTAATCGATAAAGTTAAAGTCGCTATTCAAGCTACACACCGGGGTGATGAATTTGAAGAAGGAGGTGCAAGAAGTTGTTATTTTAAAAGCGAGAATCGGTGAGGTGAGAAAGCTCGAACCTTCGATTTATTAATCCATTTGAAATTCTCGATCGAATAGGGCGTGTGGCCTATAGACTCGTTTTACCGCCAAGTATGGTAGCGTGTTCATAACGTTTTTCACGTATCGATGTTACGTAAATATGTGGACGACCCAAACTACGCTATTGAGTTAGAACCAGGACGAGATAGTAGAAGACTTAACGTATGAGGAGGTACTGTCAAGATTTTGGATAGGAAGGAGCATGCCCTACGCCAAGAAAGGTCATACCACAAGTTAAAGTTTTGTGGAGGAATCATGCTATAGAGGAAATGACACGGGAATTGGAAGCGGAAATGAAAGCGAGGTATCCTCATCTTTTGAAACACCAGTCGTCACGTCGCCAATTTCGAGGACGAAATTTCATAAGGAGGGAGGTTGTAAGACCCGAAATTTTTTAAATAAAAGGAATTTCCTTTATTTATTATTTTGAAATAGTAAGGGTTGTTTTGATTAATGTGGATAGTTAGGGGTAAAATACGCAAATATTTCAAAATAAGCAAGTGGTTATAAAATATTCATTGTTGTGGGAATATTCGTTTGGTCGTGGAATATTAAATCTTTGTCGGGGAATATTAAATGCGACGGTAGCGATGACCATGTGTGGGGCCCATAATGAAAGCGATTGGATGAGGAAAGCGACAAATATAAGTTGGTTAAAAATAAGCGGCGTAGTTATTACCAATTAAGAATTTGTTGGAATACCCGGTGGTTAAAATACGATGTCTGGCGTGGTTCGCGATGAAAGCAGTATTACAGCATTGTATTGTTGAATTATTGATTAAATACGTAAGATGGCCTTACTCAATAATTTTCACGGTGAATTCTTGTTGATATTTTATTTTATTGATTTGATAATTCTTTGCGTTGATATTTTATATTATTGTTGTTCGATAATTGTCACTTTTGCACGATATTTCCCATTATCGGATCAATAATTCATATTATTTGAATAATATTATTAGATAACATTATTGGAAATGTCTAGAAAGTTACATCTAAGGAGAGGTTTGGTCACCTAATTGCGGCGATGAAGTGAGAGATCCTTATTGGAAAGCCCCTCTTTCTGGGAGCGGCTGGTTATCATAAATGTGATTACGTAATATTATTTGTGAATAATTAATTATTGATTCATATGATAAGGAAATATTTATTTTATATGAATATAAATGATGGATTTATTTATGTGGTTATTAATGAAGGAATTAATGTTGAGGTGTTTTATCGGTATTTTATCGGATTGGAGGTGTTAAAAATCAAATCGGGGTTTTGAGATATATTCATGGGGTTATAATTTTTAATCAAATAGTTGGATTGTGGTAATTTTGGGTATGTTATACATACATAAGTTGAGTATATGTCCACAAATTTTGAACGAATTAAAAATGCACGAATGATTTGTTGTGAATTTTAAGAGGTGTCGGATTAGGAAATTAGGTTTATAATTGATTTTGGTGGAAAATTCTAGAATTGAGTGGGCCCCACTTGTGGTTGGTGAAGAAATGTGCTGAATTTTATTTCAAATGTGGTGGGTGGCAATAGTAGCGAGGTAAAGCCATCGTAGTGGCGAAGTCAAGTGCCTTGGTACGGCTAACATTTTCCTATAAATAGAGGGCTAAGTTAGAATTGAAAATCACACGAAACAAAGTTTTCTCTTCTCTCTATATTATTGAGCGTATTTTGTGAGTATTTAGATACTTTGAGAGTTCTTTATTCAAGGTCAAGTTTCATTCAAGATCACTTGAGACCTTTCCTTCCGGAAATCGATTCTTTGAGGTAAGGGATGTTATTTTCTTCTCAAATGATATTATTTCTTTGATATCATTATCTTTGAAATATTGGTTGGAACTTTTTATCAAATTTGGAACTTTTTCATGTGGGGTTACTTATTCATGAGTTACTATTCACGAGTTACTATTCATGAGTTCTTATTCACGAGTTCTTATTCACGAGTACTATTCATGAAGCGTGAAGATGTTTTTTGTGGAATTTCTATCTTTTGGTGTGAGAGTTACTATTCACGATATCTGGCCTTTATTCACGATATCTGACCTTTATTCACGTATCTAAGACTATTCATCGAAAAATGAAAATTTTTCTTTTCGTCTAAAATATCTATACGGATACTAGCTTTGATTGTATCCATGTTTTGATCATTCTTGAATTTTACACCACTATGATTATTTTTGAGGTATTGTTGGACATGGATAAAACAAATACGAATCCTTAATCCTTAATCCTTGTCATTTTGTTTCTTTGGATTCGTTCTTTAAAAATATTTTTCATCATCCTCGGTCTTAAATGATGATATTATTGAATATCTTTGGCACGTGTAGTGCAAAGATGAATGATTTCTGAAGAATATCTTTGGCTGTAGTGCAAAGATGAATAATTTCGATGAATATCTTTGGCTGTAGTGCAAAGATGAGCAGTGTTGAGATGAACATGACCGATTGATGAATATCTTTGGCACGTAGTGCAAAGATGAATATTTGATTTGAGATGAATATTGATTGATGTTACGAGGACAAAATATTGATGATGGATTTATTAAATTCATAGATTATAGTAGATTTCATTCTCTACGTAACTCTTTATGAATTATTATTTCCAATCTGCGAATATTGATCGAAACTTGTTGTCATTGTATTCTATCAGATTTTTCCCTGTTGGAGACTAACGATAATTTGTTGTATATTATCTTAGTCATAATATTCTTCTTTGGCTAGTTGAGCTCACCCTTTTCCTTGTTGTTCCATTTTTCTTCTCGGGAGGCGAGAATGTAGCGAGTACTAGTGGGGTATGGAATGAAGGTTCTAGAGAGAGTTGTTTAGTAGTCCTCACCATTTTTGTAAAATAATGTATCAATAAATGTGATGAGGATTTATTTGAGTATAGATATTGTACAGAAGATAATATTTGTATTTAAACTCACAGTATATATTGTTGTATTTTACACGACATTTGTATTATTGAAGTTGTAGTTTGCTTCTTGTACCATGTATTTGGCGACTCAGAATGGGTGTTGTGTATACCTATTTTGGGGGCGTCACACTTTACATATAATCATGATCATTTACTTTAAACATCCAATCAAGATATGCATTCTTACAACAAAATATAATACTAAATATATTCCTATTTTAGTTAAAAAAAAAATTAGTAATTTGTAAAACCCCAAATTTTACGAATAAAGATTTAAATTTCTCAAAATATTTTTTTTGAATATTATGGTGTGGATTTGAGATAATGTTATAGTTGTGGGTAGTATTTATAAATTTTGCAAAGTATACAAGTTGTTATATAATATTCGATTGGTGGGGAATATTTTTTTGTCGGGGAATATCCAAATGCGACGGTACAATCATTCAGTGGACCCCTAACGGAATTATTATTCGGATTAAAGAAAGCGAGCAAAAATATTTTTTATGAAAATAACGGCGGAAATTTTACCGTTAAAATTTGTTGAACTACTCATTATTAAAAATACGAGAATCTGGCGTGCACATGATAGCACGATATTGATTATTGATGCTTAGGTGAGAAGTCACTCGGTTTTGTTCAATTATTGCTACTGATAATTCTTTGCGTAGTATCTCACGTTATTTGATTCAATTATTGTCGATATTTTATATATTATTAAATCAATAATTGAGATAAAAAAGTTATTAATATTATTATTTTCAATATTAACGATGTCTAAAAGTTACATCGATTAGAGAGGTTTAGTCACCTAATTCGGCGCATAATAGGAGAAATCCTTATTGGAAAGCCCCTCTTTCGAGAGAGAACATTTGGTCGATTAATATTGTGAATTATAATAATGATGATAAATGTTGTTAAATATATTGAGGTGTTGTAAGACCCCAACTTTTATAAATAAAGATGATTTTTTTTATAAATATTATTTTGAATATTATGGAATAAATTTGATATAATGTTATAGTTGTAGGTAATATTTATAAATTTTGCAAAAGTAAGCAAGTTGTTATAAAATATTAGTTTGGTGGGGAATATTCTTTTTGTCGGGGAATATTAAATGACGATGAGCTCAATCATTAGTGGACCCACAACGAAAGTATTGTCGTAGTTAGAAAACAACAAAATTATTTTTCTATAAAAATAACTGGCAGAGGTATTTGGCCAAAGCTGTTGAACTACCCGGTAGTAAAAAATACGATAATATGCGTAGTTGTATAGTAGCACACGATATTGATTATTGATGCTTACGTGAGAAGTCACTTTCAATTTATGCTCAATTATTGCTACTCTGATAATTCTTTGCATCATATCTCTTATATTATTGATTGATTATTGTCACAAGATATCATACATATAATATGTTATAGTATTAAATTATTAATTGAGGCGACAAGTTATAAATGATTAATAATTGTTGAAAGATTAAATATGTGTTGATTAAAAATAAAATAATTTTTGGTAATATTTATTCAATCCTTGATGTATATAAAGATTACATTATGAGGCGTTTGTGGTAAGTTTGATTATTTTATGGGGGGCCGTATATGTCATCATCTAAGTAAGTCCATTCGTCGATAGTAATTACCTTTTGTGAATAGTAATTACCTTCTTCAATAGTAATTACCTTCGTCGATAGTAATTACCCTTCAGCAAATAGTAGTTGTCCTTGATATTACCAAGAGTTAAGCGCCTCTGATTGTTCCAAGGTTAATTACCCTTCATGAATAGTAGTTGTCTCTTGATATTACAAGAGTCATTTTGACCCTTCGTTAAGACCAAGAGCCACCCTCGGTTTTTCTATAAATAGAAAAGCTCATTCCTTCATTATTTCTTACGAATTCAACGAAACTCTAGAGAGAAACTATAGAGAAAGAAGAAAATATTTTCTTACTTCACTTTTTCAATATTCAAAACTCTTCTAAGGTAGGGAATATTATTTGTTGTACTACTCGTAAGGGTGTTATTTTTTTTTTATTCATGAAGAGAACTTACATTATTCCATTCTTTATTATTCTATTGGAATAACTTTGTAAAAGTGGCATACCTATACATGACTTTGTATATACGGAATACCCTATACTTGGTGAAATCTTTATATTATTCCATTCTTATTTATTACATTGGAATAACTTTGTATATCGGAATCCCTATACTTGGTGACATTCTTCTATTATTTTATTATTTATTTGGAACATCTGCATACGTGCTTTACTGGGACACTGGTTCTCATCTTTATTATTACGTCTTTATTATTCTATTGGAATATCACATGCGTGTGTTTTACAGGACTGGTTAAAATCTTTATTATTACATCTTTATTATTCTATTGGAATATATCACATGCGTGTGTTTTACCGGACTGATTTAGATTTTATTATTACGTATTTATTATTACATTGGAATAACACATACATCATGAATACCGCATGCATGGTGATTTCTTTTGTTATTTCATTCACTATTATACTCAGTTGGTTAAAATTTTGACTTCTATACTCCATGAATTTAGTGGAATATCCTTGATATTTGAGCTTCATCCAGTATTTTTAATGAAAATATTTTTCTGAGCCATTCTTGAATTTTACTCTACAAAGCAGTATCATGTTGACAATTTGGACGTTATTAGTTCCTGAATAAATTAATTCGTGAACTTGTTTTATTGAATTATTATGTCATTGTCATCATCCTCGTGTTATATTATGTTATCTTTGGCTTACGTGCATAGATGAACTTAGTATGATTATGATCAGGGATCATTTGGTATAATCATGGCTTGATATAAATGATGTGACAAAAGTCCTCAGTGGCCTGTAATGCAGTGATGGATAGTTTTTGGTATGATTATGACCAGGGGTGATTCGGTATAGTCATGACCATTGATAATTTGATGAAAATCCTTGGCCGTAGTAGTGCGGGATGATTAGATATTGTGGTTTATTCATTAAACTAAGTCTTAGTGATAAAAATTGATGAAAACCTTTTAAAACCTAAAAGATAGTAGACTTTATTTTCTACTTGACTCTTTTAATGAATTGCATATTCGCTGTAGTTAAACTGGTTGTCTATTATATTTTATCGGTTTAACATTGTTGAAGACTATTGATAATTTATTACGCATTATCTTAGTTATAATATTTCTTCTTTGGGCTAGTTGAGCTCACCCTTTCTTTCCTTTATTCTCTTCGTGAAATGAGAATATATTTGGGACGAGTCGGGGAAAAGAGTGATGGTCGAGAAAATAGCATTAGTAGTCCTCACTATTATCATTAAATAGTGTGACAATAAATGTAATGAGGACTCCTTGAGTATGGATATTGTCTAAGTGACAATATTCTATTAGAACTCTCGGTTTATGTATTGTCGTATTGTTTACGACGGATGTATAATTAAGTTTGTATTTGAATTTATGTACCATGTAAGTGGCGACCCAAGATGGGTGACGTATACCTAATTTTGGGGATTCACGGTTGGTATCGAGCTTAGGATATGATCCACGGCTAAGATCTTGAGATAGAACTAGGAAGGGGAGGCGGGAATTCCTTCGCTAGTATGACCTACCTAAGTTTATTTGTTATTTAATTGGTCGGTACGAGTATAGGGATAATATTTGATATATTAATTAACCCTTGTGTTGTGGCGGTGTTTGGAAATGGCGGTGAAAATATTCACAATGGAGTGAATGTGACCGTTGTGACACCTTTAATCACTAATCGAGTTAATGCGATTAATAGACGAGGAACAAATTAGAGATATCTACGTAGTGAATGAAGAACTAATTGTTTCACCCGAGCTAGTTGCAGAGGTAGCGGCTGAGAGTGAGGAAGAAGAGGAAGAAGAGGAAGAAGAGGAACCTGAGGAGAATTGGGTAGAAGAAATTTATGATCAAAACTTAGAATTACAAAATCGTGTTCGTGAGCTAGAAGAACGAGGTTGAAGAAGCGGCAAGCGGTCGTGGAACAAAGGGATACAATAATTTAAAATTGGGTTACCCGATATGTGATGCTCGAACAAAATCACGCTTTGGCGGTGTAAGATATTAAAGTTGGAATCGAAAATTTAAAAATCAAAGATCAATTTGAAAGAAGAAACAATTGAGCGAAGGAGAATAGATGATGCGTGGTAAAAAGCGCACTGTAGCGTTGATAGTGTAGAAAAAGACGTCCAGATCAATAAAGCCAAAATAGATAAAATGGACTTTGCTTTTTGGATGACAATTGGGAGAACCCAACATCGAATTGAATTACCACCGTGTATAGCGGTCAACCCGAATTCGATATGGATATGAGAATAATGATTCAAATCATGGATCAGGAATGTGAAGAAGCACTTAAGGGTGGAATGTACCTATAGTAAAGTTAAACTTCGGTAATTTAAGCGAGGCGTTTATCGAGAAAAACGAACAAAGTTATTATGGGTAAATTAATTATAAATTATTGCGAAGTCTATACTTTATTCAATACAAGTTCTACCCACTCTTTTATTCTACCTAGTTGTGTTCAATGTTTAAATTTGACTCGGAAAAATTAGACTTTGATTTATCTATTGAAACCGTTGGGAGAAACCTTCGTTACCTCCTTTGTTTATTAATCTTGTTGTTTCAAATAAATACTTTCACGATCTTATCTCTTTTGAAAATACTTGCCTTTGAGGTAATTTTTTGAAAAGCGATTGATTAACTACTTATTATTCTTTTTGTAAGGTTGTTAGCTTTCATATTACTAACCAACTTTGTTATCTGAATTCAAAGTAACCAAACCCTAAAGTTAATCATTGTTATATCAAGCCATAAGTAAAGAGCCCCGATCCTTTCGTTGTTGACTTCCTTGTGTGGGAATGCAAAGCCAAACTTTTTACGAGGCGACGTCGTGAATAGCGATGACAAGTTGATAGGTATCATTGTGAGGTCTTTATCTAGGTTAAAGGATAGAAGTCACGGTTGGTATCAATGTAACGTCTTATCCAAGTCTTGGATAAGAGTAGCAATTTTGAATGATATTTCTATCATTAATAAATTTCTTGACGTATTCTTGAAGATTTCCTAGCCTACCCTAGAGAGTGAAATCGAATTTTGTATTGACCCCATTACAAAAACCCATTTCTTAAACCCTCAAATATTTCTTCAACTAAAAGGATCTGTTTACGAGGATTATGATGAAAGTCATAATAAAAGCATTGGACTAAAAACAATCATGGGTATATGAAGTATTAGTAAGTGTTTTGAAGAGTTATGTGGTTATTATGTGAAAACATGAAAGTTTCTTAGAAATCATTAAGGGTTGAAAAATCAGATTTTGGTAAAAACGTAACATGAAATTCAATTGACCATATCTCCTATTATATTTTGAATTTTTGAGTGTGGTCAAGTCCTAGAGTTAGATCTATGAGTTTTGTAGCTTATCCAAGTGGAATCTTTGGAAAAGGTCTTTGTGAGATTTTCGTGGATTTGAATTTAGCAAAAGAGTCCAAAGCTGCAAATTACAAAAAACGCTCTTGCCCAAAAACTTTAAGGGGCTGTTTGGCCACTAAATTTATGTGAAAAAATTATGGCCTTTTGGGACATGAAAATATATGTTATAAAGTACCTCCTGTCCAAAAATGAGCTCATTCTCGACTTAAAATGAACAAGTTATGACCATTTCAATATTTAGATTTTTTTGACGAAAAATGCTATAAGCGGAGTTCTATAACTCAGATGACCATGAAATTTAAGCTGGAGGCTCACATTAACATGTGTAAGGTCCTGCCAAGATTTGGGAATTTTGGAGTTAAACTTGAGGTAGCTAATTTCTTAAGGAATTAATTAGAAATTGATTTTTGAAAAATAGTAAATGAATTTTAAAAATTCCGAGAAAATATATTTTCATCATGGGACTATATTATGCTAAATCCCAGAAAAGAAATATTTTTGGGACTGATTTGGTATTTTTCATGAAAATAGTTTAATTACAAACATATGAGTTAAATATGTTATGTGAAGTAACAAAGTTGAAAATAAGATTTTATGGCTAGAGAATCCTATATAGAGTATATGCATATTTTTTTTTGATGAGGATTTGATAATTGGTGATGATATCTTATGAGTATGGCATTTTTGAATGATTAAATGCATTATATGGTAAAAGCGTAAACAATTGAGATAAATTATTTATAAATTTAAGAAGTGATTAAAATATTGTTATAATATTAATGATATTAGATTATGAGATTATTAAGTGATTGATAACATGGGGATATTCTTGAATTCTGGATAAATTATATTATAAATGTTGAATATTTATCCTTTATCTCATTTGATTGATTCTTTATATCATTATCCTCACGCTTATATTGTGTGTTGAAAGTCATCTAAGGCTTACGTGAATAGATGGACTTGGTATGATTATGACCAGGGATTGTTCGGTATAATCATAACCGTAATTGAAAACACGATTATCTTTGGTAGTAGTGCATGGATAATTTGTGGTCGTGATCTAATGAATACACGATTATCTTTGGTAGTAGTAGCATGGATAATTTGTGGTCGTGATCTTAATGAATACACGATTCTCTTTGGTAGTAGTGCATGGATAATTTGTGGTCGTGATACTAATGAATACACGATTATCTTTGGTAGTAGTGCATGGATAATTCGTGGTCGTGATACTAATGAATATCCTTGAATATAGTGTAGTGCGGGGATGATTCGATGATATGGATTAATTATTGAGTGAGTCTCGTAATGAAATATTAATTCATGGATGTGGTAAAAGTCATCTTTGGTAGTAGTGCATTGATATACTTGGTATGATTATGACCGAAAGGATTATTCGGTATAATCATGACCAGTAATTGAAAACACGAATATCCTTGGCGATAGTGCATGGATAATTCGTGGTCGTGATACTATTAAGTCGCTTGCCTCAAAGCATTATTGTTTTTCTGATTGTATATCTTTGGCTTTGTAGTGCAAAAAAGATGAATTGTTAATGAATATCTTTGGTGGATTGCGAAGATGAATTTAATATTTTTAACGATAAAGGTATTCAAGGTATCCTCACCTCTTTATCATATCAGTATCGTACCCTAATTTCGAGGGCGTAAATTTCATAAGAAGGGAGGTTGTAAGACTGACTTTTTATAAAGATGAATTTTTTATAAATATTATTTTTGAATATTATGGAATAAATTTGATATAATGTTATAGTTGTGGGTAATATTTATAAATTTTGTAAAGTAAGCAAGTTGTTATAAAATATTCGTTTGGTGGGGAATATTCTTTTTGTTGGGGAATATTAAATCAGACGACGGCTCAATCATTAAGTGGACCCTAATGGAAGTATTGTCGTAGTAGTTAGAAAGCGACAAAATTATTTTTCTATAAAAATAATGGCAGAGGTGTTATTCATTAAAGTCAAAAGCTGTTGAACTAAGAGTAAAAGTAAAAATGCGATGTCTGGCGTAGTTGTATAGTAGCACACGATATTGATTATTTATGCTTACGTGAGAAGTCACTTTCATTTATGCTCAATTATTGCTACGATAATAATTGCTTGCATCATATCTCTTATATTATTGATTCAATTATTGTCACATTATCATACCGTATAATATGTTATAGTATTAAATTATTAATTGAGGCGACAAGTTATAAATGATTAATAATTGTTGAAAGATTAAATATGTGTTGATTAAAAATAAAATAATTTGTGGTAATATTTATTCAATCCTTGATGTATATAAAAGTACATTATAGAGGCGTTTGTGGTAAGTTTGATTATTTTATGGGGGCCCATATGTCATCATCTAAGAGTCCTTCGTCAATAGTAATTACCTTTGTGAATAGTAATTACCTTTGTGAATAGTAATTACCATTGTGAATAGTAATTACCTTTTCTTTTACCTTAGTGAATAGTAATTACCTTCGTCAATAGTAATTACCTTCATCAATAAGTAATTACCCCTTCGCATGAATAGTAGTTGTCCTTGATATTACAAGAGTTAAGCTGCCTCTTGGTGTTCCAAGGGTTAATTACCCTTCATGAAATAGTAGTTGTCTCTTGATATTACCAAGAGTCATTTTGACCCTTCGTTAAGACCAAGAGCCACCCTCGCTTTTTTTCTATAAATAGAAAGCTCATTCCTTCATTATTTCTTACGAATTCTTTGAAACTCTAGAGAGAGAGAAACTATAGAGAGAAAGAAGAAAAGTATTTTGTTACTTCACTTTTCCAATATTCAGTTTTTCTAAGGTAGGGAATATTATTTGTTGTACTCGTAAGGGGTGTTATTTTTTTTTTATTCATGAAGAGAACTTCTGTTATTCCATTCTTTATTATTCTGTTGGAATAACCTGTAAAAGTGGCATACCCTATACATGACCTGTATATGCGGAATACCCTATACTTGGTGAAATCCTTATATTATTCCATTCTTATTTATTACATTGGAATAACTTTGTATATCGCTGAATCCCCTATACTTGGTGACATTCTTCTATTATTTTATTATTCCGTTGGAACATCCCTGCGTCATTCTTTACACCGGACTGGTTCCGTCTTTATTATTATTCGTCTTTATTATTCTATTGGAATATCACATGCGTGTGTTTTACACGGACACTGGTTAAAATCTTTATTATTCGTCTTTATTATTCTATTGGAATATCCTCTGTACTATGTGTCTTACAGGACTCGATTCCGCTTTTTATTATTACGTATTTATTATTACGTTGGAATAACACGCCATCTGCCAAGTACCGTATGCATGGTGATTTCTTTTGTTATTTCATTCATTATTATACTCGGTTGGTTAAAATTTTGACTTCTATACTCCATGAATTTAGTGGAATATCCTTGATATTTGAAGCTTCATCCAGTATTTTTAATGAAAATATTTTTACGAGCATTCTTGAATTTTACTCTACAAAGCAAAGATCATGTTGACAATTTGGACGTTATTAGTTCTGAATAAATTAATTCGTGAACTTGTTTTATTGAATTATTATGTCATTGTCATCATCCTCGTGTTATATTATGTTATCTTTGGCTTACGCATGCATAGATGAACTTAGTATGATTATGACCGAGGATCATTTGGTATAATCATGGCTTGATATAAATGATGTGACAAAAGTCCTCGGTGGGCTATAATGCAATGATGGATAGTTTTTGGTATGATTATGACCGGGGGTGATTCGGTATAGTCGTGACCATTGATAATTTGATGAAAATCCTTGACCGTGTAATGCGGGGATGATTAGATATTGTGGTTTATTCATTAAAGCTGAGTCTTAGTGATAAAAATTGATGAAAACCTTTTAAAACCTAAAAGATAGTAGACTTTATTTTCTACTTGACTCTTTTAATGGATTGCATATTCAGCTCATGATTAAACCGGTTGTCTATTGTATTTTATCGGTTTAACATTGTTGAAGACTATTGATAATTTATTACGCATTATCTTAGTTTATAATATTTCTTCTTGGGCTAGTTGAGCTCACCCTTTCTTTCACCGTTTCTTGAGAAAAATGAGAATATAGTCGGGGACGAGTCGGGAAAAAGAGTGATGGTCCCGAAGATAGCATTAGTAGTCCTCACTATTCATTAAATAGTGTGACAATAAATGTAATGAGGACTCTTGAGTATGGATATTGTCTAAATGACAATATTCTATTAGAACTCTCGGTTTATGTATTGTCGTATGTTACACGATAGATGTATAATTAAGTTTGTATTTGAATTTATGTACCATGTAAGTGGCGACCCAAGATGGGTGACGTATACCTAATTTTGGGGGCGTCACAGGTGTCTTTTTATATATAAATTTTGTTTTATTAGTATTATTAATGTTATAAAACAGAAAAACTTTTTATATAAAACAGAATACTTTTATAAAATTATTTGTTTTCTTAGACAATAATTAGAATATAATAAATTTTATTATGCATAGTGTTTGCATAGTACCTGCATAGTAAAATCTTTTTATATAAAATGTAATACTTTTATAAAGTTAATTATTTTATTAGATTTTAAATAATATATATATATATATATATTATATCTTATTACATAGTATCCTTTCTATTTTCCTATAAATAGGATGCTTAATTAGAATTGAAATCACACCAGAAATTCAGAGAATTCTCTTCTATAATCTTGAGCGTATTTCTTTAGAGTTTTAAGAAGCTTTGAGCGTGTTTTCTTCAAGTATATCCCCACCCTACCCGTCGGAGTACTCTTTTTTATAAGGTAAGGGATATTATTTGTTGTACTCGTAAGGGGTATTATTTCTTTCAGATTTATGAAGAGAACTTATGTTATTCCATTCCTTATTATTACGTTGGAATAACTCAGATATGTGAAGTACCGCATACATGGTGAAATTCTTCATTATTCCATTCTTTATTATTACATTGAATATCACATACATCATGTAGACACGCATTGAATTCGTGCCATTATTTATTATTACATTGGAATAACTCGTCATGCATGGATCTATCGCATGCATGGTGAATTCTGTTGATTAATTATTATTCTGTCAAAATATCATGTCTGTGCATTTACGCATGACCTAGTTCCATTATTTATTATTTTGTAGGAATATCTTGTCTGTGCGTTTACGCATGACCTGGTTCCATTATTTATTATTCTGTTGGGAATAACCTGTTTGTGTGATCTATCGCATGCATGGTGAATTCTTCAGTTATTTCATTCTTTATTATTCTGTTGGAATAACCTTTCTATGTGGACTACCACATGCATGGTGAATGATCATTTGTATTCATTGCTTATTAAATTGTGAAAATGATCTGTTTACGTGGATTATGATGAAAGTCATAATAAAAGCATTGGACTGATGAAAATCATGGGTATATGTAGTATTAGTAAGTGTTATGATGAGTTATGTTGTATTATGTGAAAACATGAAAGTTTCTTAGAAATCACAAAGGATTGAAAATTAGATTTTTGGTGAAAATGGAACATGAAATTCAATTGACCATACCTCCTATTATATTTCGAATTTTTGAGTGCGGTCAAGTTCTAGAGTTAGATCTATGAGTTTTCTAAGTTATCCAAGTGGAATCACTGGAAAAGGTGTTGTAGATTTTCGTATGGACTGATTTTAGCAAAAGAGTCAAAAACTGTAAAGTACCAAAAAAGTTCTTGCCTTGAGAAATTTAAAAGGGCATTTTTGGCCACTTAGTTTGCGAAATAAATTCCGGCCTTTTGGGACATTAAAATATATGGTATAAAGTACCTACTGTCCAAAAATGAGCCCATTCCGACTTAAAATAAGCAAGTTATGACTATTTCAATATATTAGGTTTTTTCGATGAAAAACGCTATAACCGGAGTTCTATAACTCCGATGACCATGAAATTTAAACTGAAAGCTCACGTTAACATGTGTAAGATCTTGCCAAGATTTGGGAATTTCTGGAGTTAAACTTAAAGTAGCTAATTTCTTAATGAATTAATTAGAAATTGATTTTCGAAAAATACTTCAGGGAGTTGAAAAATTATAAAAAAATACTTGTTGTGTGTGAAATATATGTATATATGTTTGGACAAAGGATAGAAAAATAATAAGTTGATTTGGTAATTTTTCATGAAGAGGGTTTAGTTACGAACATATGAATTAAATATGTTATGTGAAGTAACAAATTTGGAAAATAGGATTTTATGGCTTGAGAATCCTATATAGGGTATATGCATATTTTTGATGGGGGATTTGATCATTGGTGATGAAATCTTATGAGTATGGCATTTTTGAATGATTAAATGTATTATTTGGTAAAGTGTAAACAATTGAAATAAATTGTTTATAAGTTTAAGAAGTAATTAAAATATTGTTATAATATTAACAATATTAGATTATGAGTTTATTAAGTGATTGATAATATTTGGATAAATTTAAAGTCTTTAATATTTATCCTTGTTTTCGTTTAATTAATGCTTATATTATTGTCATCATCCTCATGCTTATATTGTGATGAAAGTCATCTTTGGCTTACGTGCAGAGATGGACTTGGTATGATTATGACCAGGGATTATTCGGTATAATCATGACCGTAATGTAACGAATGATGTGGTAAAAGTCCTCATTGGCCTGTAGTTCATTGGTGGACAGTTGTTGGTATGATTATGACCAGAAATTATTCGGTATAATCATGACCATTGATGATTACATGAATATCCTTGGCCGTGGTGCAGGGATGATGTGGTTTATTTATTAAGTGGAGTCTCAGCGATAAAGTTGATGAAAATCTTTTTAAATCATAGAAGATAGTAGATATCATGCTCTACTTGACTCTTCTAATGGATTGCTTGTCCCGCTGCAGTTAAACTTGATGTCTATTATATTTTATCAGTTTAGCATTGTTAAAGACTAATGATAATTTATTCTGCATTATCTTAGTCATAATATTTCTTCTTGGGCTAGTTAAGCTCACCCTTTCTTTCACCTTTATTCTCTTGAAATGAGAATATATTTGGGACGTGTTTAGGAAGCGGAGTGATGGTCCAGATGATAGCATTAGTAGTCCTCACTATTACATTAAATAGTGTGACAATAAATGTAATGAGGACTCCATTGAGTGTGGATATTGTCTAGATGACAATATTCTTATTAAAACTCTCGATTTATGTTTTGTCGTATTTTACACCGACAGTTGTATTATTAAGTTGTATTTGTATTTTTGTACCATGTATTTGGAGACTCAAGATGGGTGATGTATACCTATTTTGGGGCGCCACGATTAGTATCAAAGCTTAGGATATGATCCCTGGTGAGATGTGAGACACGAACTAGAGGGGAGGCGGGAATTCCTTCGCTAGTATGACCTACCTAAGTTTATTTGGTATTTAATTGGTCACGTAGGAGTATAGGGATAATATGTGATATGTTAATTAACCCTTGTTTTGTGGCGATTTGAAAATGGCATCCGAAAATGTTGAGATAAGCAATGAAGCACATGAGACCGTTGAGACACCTTTAATCACTAACCTTGATTAATGTAATGTTAGAGCGAAGAAGAAATTAGAGATATCTACGCGTGGTGAGTGAAGAACTAATAGTTGCATTTAGAAAGCTAGTTGCAGAGGTAGCGGTGAGAGAGAGAAGAAGAGGAACTGAGGAGAATTGGTTAGAAGAATTTTATGATCAAAATTTAGAATTACAAAATTGTATTCATGAGTTAGAAGAAGCAGTGAAGAAGAAGCAAAGCTTGGTCCGTGGAGCAAAGAGATGTAATAATTCAAAATTATGTTACCCGATGTGCAATGCTTGAACAGAGGCACTCTTTGGCAGAGTATAAGATATTAGAGCTGGAATCTGAGAATGCTATGATCAAAGTTCTGATGAAAGAAGAAGCAACTGAACGAATGAGAATAGATGATGCATGGGTAAAAGCTGCACGACGCGTAGATATTGTAGAAAAAGACATCCGATCCAATAAGGCCAAAATAGATGAAATGGATTTTTCTTTTTGGACAGCAATTTGGAGAATCCAACATCGAATTCGGAATTACCCTGTGTAGAGCGGTCAACCCCAATTCGATATGGATCGGAGAGTAATGATTTGAATCATGGATCAGGAATGTGACGAAGCAATTAAGGGTGGAATGTACTCTACAACAATGTTAAGTCCAACTGGGATGTCCCAGATAAGTCAAAATTGATAGTTTAAGAGAGCATTTTTTTTTCTGACAAAGAACCTACACAAAGTTATCACGGGCAAGTTAATCATAAACTCTTGCAAAGTCTATACCTTGTTAGATACTGGTTCTACCCACTCTTTTATTTCACCTAGTTGTGTTCAATGTTTGAACTTGGCTCTTGAGAAATTAGACTTTGACTTATCAGTTGAAACTCCGTTTGGAGAAACCTTAGTTACATCCACTATTTATAAATCTTGTTTAATTCAAATTGACACTTTCACGTTACCTGTCAATCTTATCTCTTTGAAAATACTTGCATTTGATGTGATTTTAGGAATCGATTGGTTAACTACTCATCATGCCAAAATTGATTATTTTCGTAAGGTTGTTAGCTTTCATATTCTTAACCAACCTGTTACGCGAATTCAAGTAACCAAACCACTAAAGTCAATCATTGTCATATCAAGCCATAAGTAAAAATCCCCGAGCCTTTCTATGGTGACTTCCAAGTCTTGGAATACACCGAAGCCAGACTTTTTGTAGGCGACGCCGTGAATGACGATGACAAGTTGATAGGTATCAATGTGACATACTATCCAAGTCTTGGATGAGAGTCACAGTTTTTAAACGATATTTTTATTGTTAATAAATTTCTGAACGTATTCTTGAAGACTTCTTAGCCTACCCCTAGAGAGTGAAATCGAATTTTGTATTGACCCCAGTATAAAACCCATTTCTAAAACCCTCAAGTATTTCTTCACCCAAAACGAACGTATAATGCGCCAAAGATGATGACTTGAGTTGTTGAAGGTTACGACCATTCAATACCATCGTGGAAAAACGAACGTGGTAGCTGACATGTTGAGTAGAAGATCGTATACGTTTACGAGTGCGAATATACGAACCTACGTGAAGATAACAAATATATGATTGTATATGATTTCGTAAATATGTGAAAGACCCAAACCACGTTATTGAGTTAGAACCGGACGAGATAGCCGAAGACTTAACATACGAGGAGGTACCTGTCAAGATCTTGGATATGAAGGAGCATGTTCTACGCACAAAGGTCATACCCCAAGTCAAAGTTTTGTGGAGAAACCATGCTATTGAGGAAATGACATGGGAGTTGGAAACGGAAATAAAAGCGAGGTATCCTTACCTTTTCGAAACACCAGGTACGTATGTCAATTTTGAGGACGAAATTTCATAAGGAGGGGAGGTTGTAAGACCCCAACTTATTATAAATGAAATTAAATTTCCTCTATTTATTATTTTGAAATAGTAAGGGTTGATTTGATTAATGTGGTTAGTAATGGGTAAAATGCGCAAATATTTTAAATAAGCAAGTGGTTATAAAATATTCATTGTTGTCAAGGAATATTCGTTTTGGTCGTGGAATATTCTTACCGTAGGAGAATATTAAATAAATGCGATAGCACAGACCTTGTGTGGGCCCCATATGGAAAGCGATTGGATGAAGAAAATGAAAATATAAGTTGTTTATAAATAATATGGCGTAGTTATTGCAATTATCTTGTTGAAATACTCGGTGGTTAAAACACGGTAGCACACGGTATTGCACCAATTATTGATTCTTATGTAAAAAGGCACTACTCAATAATTGTTACAGTAATTACTATTCAATAGTTTATTTTATTGATTCAATAATTGTTACGTTGATATTTTATATTATTGTTGTTTCAATAATTGTCACTGCACAATATTTTTCTTTATCGAATCAATAATTCATATTATTTGAATAACATTATTAGATAGCATTATTGGCAATGTCTAGAAAGTTACATCTAAGGAGAGGTTTGGTCACCTAATTGCTTGCTTAGTAAGGAGAAATCCTTATCGAAAGCCCCCTCTTCCTTGGAGCGGCACTGGTTGTCGATATTGTGATTCTGTAATATTATTTGTGAATAATTAATTATTGATTTATATGATAAGGAAAATATTCATTTTATGTGGATATAGATGGAGAAAATTTTAAAGTGACAATTGTTGAAAAATTGATATTTTATATTTTCTGATAAAATAATTCATTTAAATATATTATTATATTTTAATAATATAATAATGGTGATATTTTTACAATGAATGTGGGATATATGAATATATGAGAAGGAAGAGTATTTTTGTTGCAAAAGTTGTTTAAAACATATTAAACATGTCTGTGGGCCCATTTCTTGACTAAAATTTGATTTTAGCCTGTAAAATCGCCCGTTTGTAGATTTCGGTCAATTTCTGTTTGGAATTTGGAAAACCTTAAACTTACAAAGTTGTAGATAATGGAATTTCCTATGGAAAAGATATAAGGTTTGAATTTTTCTGATAAAAGGGCTATTTATTATGAATTATTGAAGTTTCAAAGTTCCAGAATAATTAATTTTTGAAGTTTTAAATATTTTTTTTAATAAAAATGTTTTTTACACTTTGGTGGGCCCCACTTGCACATGTTAATGGCTGAATTCAGATCTTCAAAAGTAGGTGTAGGAAAAATTTAATAAATAATATTATTTTATTAAATTTTTCGCTTTCAAGTGTTCTAAAGCATTTTCTATAAATAGGGTGCTTAGGTTAGAATTGAAAATCACACGTAAGCGAAGTTTTCTCTCTCTATATTATCGAGCATATTCTTGTGAGTATTTTAATACTTTGAGTGTTGCTATACGGTGCAAGTTCCTTGACGTTATATCGATATTCGACCATAAAGTCTTTATTCTTTTCGAGGTAAGGGATGTTATTTTTTTAAATGATATTATTTCTTCTAATATCATTATGCCGGAATATTGGTAAGATTTTTTTTGTGAAATTCTTGTCTTTTAGTGTTGGGGTTACTATTCACGAATACGACATTATTCACAAAAAAATTTAATTTTCATTTTTTATCCAAAATATCTATTATGGATACTAGCTTTGATTGTATCCATGTTTTGATCATTCTTGAATTTTACTTCACTATGATTATTAATGAAGTATTTTTGAACTCGGATTATTTAAAGTACGAATCCTTAATATTTGTTCTTTTGTTTCACTGGATTCGTTTTCTTTAAAAAAAAATTCATCATCCTTAGTCCTAAATGATGGTATTACTGAATATTTTTGGCCTGTAGTGCAAAGATGGTCGATTTTCTTATGAATATCTTTGGCCCGTAATGCAAAGATGTACTGGTGTTGAGATGAAATGATGATTAATGATGAATATCTTTGGCTGTAGTGCAAAGATGAATATTTGATTCAAGATGAATATTGGTTGATGTTACAGGGATAAAATATTGATGATGGACTTTTAAAATCATAGATTATAGTAGATTTCATTCTATACGTAACTCTTCTATGAATTATTATTTTCGCTGCGAATATTTATCTGAAACTTATTGTCTATTTTATTTTATCAAATTTTTCACTGTTGAAGACTAACGATAATTTGTTCTATATTATCTTAGTCATAATATTATTTACTGGGCAAGTTGAGCTCACCCTTTTCCTTTTTGTTCCATTTTTCTTCTCGGAGGCGAGAATGTGGCAGTACTAGTGGGGTATGGAATGAAGGTCTTAGAAAGTTGTTTTAGTAGTCCTCACCATTTTTGTAAAATAATATATCAATAATTGTAATGAGGACTTATTTGAGTGTTGATATTGTCTGAAGACAATATTTGTATTTAAACTCACGATTTTTTATGTTGTATTAATAAAGTTGTAGTTGTTTACATACGTTATTATTTGACTCGGAATGGGTGTTGTATACCTATTTTGGGGCGTCACATATAAAGTTGATGAAAATCTTTTTAATCATAGAAGATAGTAGATTTTATGCTCTACTTGACTCTTCTAATGGATTGCTTATTTCGCCACTGATTGTTGATCTAAAACTTGTTGTCTTCATTGTATTCATCGGTTGTTATCTTGTTGAAGGCTATAATTTATTCTGCATTATCTTAGTCATAATATTTCATACTAGGCTAGTTGTGCTCACCCTTTCTTTCACTATTCTCTTGAGAAAATGAGAATATAAATTTGGGATGAGTCGGGAGCGGAGTGATGGTCGGATGATAGCATTAGTAGTCCTCTTTATTACATTAAATAGTGTGACGAATAAATGTAATGACAATATTCTTATTAAAACTCTCGGTTTATGTTTTGTCATTACATTTATGTCACACTATTTATGTAATAAGTTGAGGACTACTAATGCTATCATCTCGACCATCACTCCGCTTTCCGACTCGTCTCCAGCCTATATTCTCATTTCTTGAAGAGAATAGTGAAAGAAAGGGTGAGCTCAACTAGTCCAGTAAGAAATATTATAACTAAGATAATGCAAAATAAATTATTATTAGTCTTTAATAATGTTAAACTGATAAAATATAATAGACATCAAGTTTAACTGCAACGGAACAAGCAATCCATTAGAAGAGTCAAGTAGAGCATGATATCTACTATCTTCTATGATTTAAAATGTTTTCATCAATTTTTATCGCTGAGACTCAGCTTAATAAATAAACCACATCATCTAATCATCCCTGTACCACGGGCCAAGGATATTCATTAAATCATCAATGGTCATGACTATACCGAATAATCCCTGGTCATAATCATACCAAAAATTGTCCATCAATGCATTACAGGCCACTGAGGACTTTTATCTCATCATCTATAACATTATGGGTCATGATTATACCGAATAATCCCTGGTTATAATCATACCATTAAACAATTTATCTTGCACGTAAGCCAAAGATATACAACTGTAAAACCAATAATCAACAGTACATCTTGCACATTAGCCAAAGATATATAACTATAAAACCAATAATCAATAGTACATCTTGCACGTAAGCCAAAGATATACAGCTGTAAAACCAATAATCAACAGTACATCTTGCATGTAAGCCAAAGATATTCAACTGTAAAATTATTTTTAGTGTGTAGCAAATAAATTAGCCCTATCATGCTTAAATCCAAAAATTCCAATATCTTGACACAATCTTATATATGTTAAGGTGAGCCTCCAGTTTAAATTCCGTGGCCATCGGAGTTATAAAACTCCAGTTATAGCCGTTTTCGTCAGAAAATCACAAAAATTAAAATGGTCATAACTTGGTCATTTTAAGTCGGAATGAGCTCATTTTTTGACAGTAGATACTTTATACCATATATTTTCATGTCCCAAAAGGCCGGAATTTATTTCACAAACTAAGTGGCCGAAAATTCCCTTTTAAATTTCTAGGCAGTAGCTTTTTGGTACTTTGCAGTTTTTGACTCCTTTGCCAAAATCAGTCCACACGAAAATCTACAACACCTTTTCCAGTGATTCCACTTGGATAAGTTAGAAAACTCATAGATCTAACTCTAGAACTTAACCATACTCAAGAATTCGAAATATAATAGGAGATATGGTCAATTGAATTTTATGTTCTATTTTCACCAAAATCTGATTTTCAACCCTTTGTGATTTCTAAGAAACTTTCATGTTTTCACATAATAACCAACATATATCATCATAAAAATTACTAATACTACATATACCCATGATTTTCATCAGTCCAATGCTTTTATTATGACTTTCATCATAATCAACAGTCCAATGCTTATATTATGACTTTCCAGAATTTTTGAGGTTCAGAAAAATTACGAAACTGCAAATAGATTTTCACCCGCCATTCGGTAATCCACGTAGACATATCATTTTCGCAATTTAAGAAGGAATGAATATAAAGGATCATTCACCATGCATGTGGTAATCCACTTAGACAGGTTATTCCAACAGAATAATAAAGAATGGAATAATGAAGAATTCACCATGCATGTGGTAATCCACGTAAACGAGTTACTCCAATGAATAATAAAGAATGGAATAATGTAAGGATTCACCGTAAATGCGATAGATCGCACAAACAAGTTATTCCCAACGTAATAATAAAGAATGGAACGTGTCACGCGTAGCGCATACGCACGAGGATATTAAATACGAATAATAAATAACGGAACCAAGTCATGCTTAAACGCTTTTACGGGAGGATATTACGACGTAATAATAAAGAGCGAAACCAGTCAGCAAAATTGCAAGACCGAACATGATATTCCAAATGAATAATAAAGAATGGAATAACAATAGAATTTCACCATGTATGCGGTACTTTGCATGATGTAAAAGTTATTCAATGAGAATAATAAATAATGGAATAACAATGAGAATTTCACCATGTATACACGGTGGTCGCGTATCTGATTATTCCAACAGAATAATAAGGAATGGAATAACAATAGCTCTCTTCATGAATACGAAAGAAATAATACCCTTTACCTTAGAAGAAACTGGATATTGGAAAAGTGAGGTAGCAGACTTTTCTTCTTCTTTCTCTCTATAATCTCTCTCTCTAGAGTTTCAGTGAATTCGTAAGAAATAATGAAGGAATGAGCTTCTATTTATAGAAGAACTGAAAGTGGCTCTTGGTTTTAACGAATGGTCAAAATGACTCTTGGTAATATTGAAGAGACAACTACTATTTGTGAAGGGGCAATTAACTCGTGGAACACCGAAGAGACAAGTAACTCTTGGAAAACTAAAGGGACAAATAACTCTTGGAAAACTGAAAGGACGAGTTACTATTAAAACTTTAAACCAACGATCCATATTGATTTACTATTATAATTTTATCGAACAGTCTGAAAAATTAGCACATCTCCTCATGGAATAATATTGTACCCAAAAATGATTTGGACCGAAAAGAAATATATTTTTCAGATGAATAGTACCCCGTGAATAGTACTTCGAGAATAGTAATCCCGTGAATAGTACCCCGACACGAAAAATGTCCCAAATACCCGAGTGAATAATACTAGAGTGAATAGTAATCGGATGAATAGTAACACATGAATAGTAACTCGTAAATAGTATTCTGACACAAAAAATACCCCGAATACCCGATTGAACAATTTAACCTCCAGACAACAATTATTATCGAAATAAATGTTAATTTCCACTAACACAAATAATTTCAACATAATGGAACTATCAAATTCATCTATAATCAACACGAACTTATTCATCATTAATATTATAACTCATAATATTTAACAACCAGGTCGTTCCCAAGAAAGAGTGGGCTTTCCAATAAGGATTTCTCCCTATTGGCGCGCAATTAGGTGACCAAACCTCTCATTGACAGAACTTCTAGACATTGTAGATATTGTAATTTAATAATATGAACAACTTTGTCTTCTCAATTATTGATTTAATAATATATCATATTATGCAGATGATACTGTGACAATAACTGAATCAATAATATGAGAGATATGATGCATCAATTACTGTAGCAATAATTGAGTATAACTGAGTAACTTCTTACGTAAGCATCAATAATCAATACCGTGTGTTACTATACAACCACGCGTATTACTGTACTTTTACTACCGAGTAGTTCAACAGTTTTAACGGTAACTGTGACGCCCCCAAAAAAGATATACATCACCCATCTTGAGTCGCCAAATACATGGTACAAAATTCAATTACAACTTAATTATCATACAAATCGTGTAAAATACGACAAAACATATCTTTGTGAGTTTTAATACAAATATTGTCATCTAAAAATATCCACACTCAATTGAGTCCTCATTACATTTATTATCACATTATTTAATGAATAGTGAGGACTACTAATGCTATTATCCGGGACCGTCCACCTGTTCCCGACTAGAGTCCTCGCTACGTTCTCATTTCTGAAGAGAACAATGAAAGTAAAAAGGTGAGCTCAACTAACCAAAGAAGAAATATTATGACTAACATAATACATAATAAATTATCGTCACCTTCAACAAATGTTAAAGCGATACAATATAACAAACACCAAGTTTAAGCTGCAATGAACAAGCAATCCATTAAAAAGTCAAGAAGAGAATAAAATCTACTATCTTTTATGATTTAAAAAGGTTTTCATCACTTTTATCATTTGGGACTCGACAATAAATAATCCACATCATCCCCGCACTACTACCGATGATATTCTTTAGTATCATAACCACAAATTATCCATGCACTTTCTGAGGCCGAGGATATTCGTGTATTCATCAATGGTCATGATCATGCCAACAACTGTCCATCAATGCACTACGGCCAATGAGGACTTTTACCACATCATTTGTAACATTACGGTCATGATTATACCGAATAATCCCTGGTCATAATCATACCAAGTCCATCTATGTACTACTCTGCCACGAGATGACTTTCAACATAATATAAACATGAGGATGATGACAATGATATAAGAATTCAATAAAACAAGTTCAAGAATTAATTTATCTAGGAACTAATAACGTCCAAATTGTCAACATGATACTTCTTTGTAGAGTAAAATTCAAGAATGCTCAGAAGAATATTTCCATGAAAAGATACTGGATGAAGCGCAAATATCAATGATATTCTACTAATTTCATGGAGTATAGAAGTCAAAACTTTAACCATTTGAATATAATAAAGAATGGAATAACAAAAGAAATCACCAAACATGCGATAGAGCCGCCCATGCACGGGTTATTCCAGCGGAGTAATAATAAATAACGAAACGTGTCACGCCAGAACGCATGCGGACGAGGATATTCCAACAGAATAATAAATAACGGAACAGTCGAGGCAAAATTGCATGCAAAGCAGGATGTTCCAACAGAATAATAAATAATGGAACGAGTTATGCTTAAACGCACAAACAGGATGTTCAACAAAATAATAAAGAATGGAATAATGAAGAATTTCACCGTGTATGCGCAGACTTGATGTAGAAAGTTATTCAACATAATGATCATAAAGAATGGAATAATGAAGAATTTCACCAAGTATAGGATAGATCACAGATATCGAGTTATTCCAATGAGAAAAAAAATGGAATAATGAAGTTCTCTTCATGAATTGAAAGAAATAATACCCTTACCTTAGAACAAACCTGGATATAGGAGTAGTGAAGTAGCGAATACTTTTCTTATTTCTCTCTATAGTTTCTCTCTCTAGAGTTTCGGTGAATTCGTAAGAAATAATGAAGGAATGAGCTTATTTATAGGAGAATGGGTGAATAGTAACTAATTTACGAATGGTCCAGATTGATTTACTTTTAAGCAGACGGTCAGTTGGTTTCTTATAAAATATTCTAATAAAATAAAATCTTTTAAATAAAATATAATATATTCTATTTATAATCTAATAAAATGAATAACTTTATAAAAGTATTCTATTTTATATAAAAAGATTTTACTATGCAAAACACTATGCATAATAGAATATAATATATTTTATTTATAGTCTAATAAAACGAATAACTTTATAAAAGTATTACATTTTATATAAAAAGCTTTTACATTTTATTACATTAATAATACTAATAAAATAAAATTCATCATCATTATTATAATTCACACTATTAATCGACGAAGTCGTTCCCGGAAAGAGGGGCTTTCGATAAGGATTTCTCCCTATCAGCCGTGCAATTAGGTGACCAAACCTCTCCTTGGTAGAACTTCTAGACATCGTTAATATTGCAAATAATAATATTAATAACTTTGTCGTCTCAATTATTGATTTAATAATATATAAAATATCGACAATAATTGAATCAATTAACGTGAGATAATATGCAACAATTACTAAAGCAATAATTGAACAAAACTGAGTGACTTCTCACGTAAGCATCAATAATCAATACCGTGTGCTACTATGCAACCACGCGTATTCCTGTACTTTTAACATCGGGTGTTTTAACAGTTAACGATAAAACTTTCGCCGTTATTTTCATAAAATATTTTTGTCGTTTTCTCAATCCGACAATAATTCCGTTATGGGGTCCACCAATGATTGTGTCATCTTACGAATATTCCCTGTTCAAACGAATATTCCCCGACCAATCAAATATTATATAACAACTTGCGTACTTTGCAAAATTTATAACTATTACCCACAACTATAACATTATATCAAATTCATTCCATAATATTCAAAAATGATAATTATAGAAAATTCATCTTTATTCATAAAAGTTGGGGTATTACAGTAACATTTTCGCCGTATTTTTCTAAAAAGATAATTCTGTCATTTTCTTACTACGACAATATTTCCGTTGTGGGTTCACCAATAATTGTACCGTCGTACGGATATCCCCGACAAAAAGAATATTCCCCGACCAAACGAATATTTTATAACAACTTACATACTTTGCAAAATTTATAAATATCACCCACAACTATAACATTATATCAAATCCACACCGTAATATTAAAAAAAATATTTCGAGAAATCTAAATCTTTATTCATAAAATCTGGGGTCTCACAATCTCCCCTCCTTATGAAATTTTGCCTCGAAATTTACATAATGCACTGTATCTTAGAACGGGAGATGAGGATACCTTGACTTCATTTCATATTCCAACTCTTGAGGTATAACCTTTGAGTGTTGAATACGATCCTTCTTATTCAAGATTTTAACACGTATCTCCTCATACGTTAAATCTTCTACCATCTCGTCTAGTTCTAATTCAATAATGTGGTTCGGGTTGTCCACATATTTACATAACATCGGTACGTGATAAACTTTATGAACACGCAACATATTTGGCAGTAAAACGAGTCTATAGGCCACAGTTCCTACTCGATCAAGGATTTCAAATGGGCCAATAAAATCGAGGGTTGAGATAACGCCTTCTTGAACCTTCTTCTTCACATTCATCAGTTCTAGGTGTGTAGTTTGAGCGGCTTTAATTTTATCGATTAAAGTCGATTCTACTCGTATATTTAATATCACGACGTGGGTCCTTAGAGTCTTTAGCTCTATATTCATCCTTTATAAGTTATATGAAATGGGTTTTTTGTGTTAACAACATCACACTCGTAAACGCATATGATTTTCTACTCAACGCGTCAGCTACCACGTTCTCTCTTCCACTATGATATTGAATGGTATGATCGTAATCTTCAACAGCTCGAGCCAACGTCTTTGGCGCATTATACGTTCATTTTGGTTGAAGAAATATTTAAAGGTTTTAGAAATGGGTTTTGTACTTAGGTCAATATAAAATTCAATTTCACGCTCTAGGGATAGGCTAAGAAGTCTTCAAGAATACGTCAAGAAATTTATTAACAATAGAAATATCATTCAAAACTGTGACTCTTATCCAAGACTTGGATAGCACATGAAATGAAGGTTTCTCCTAATGGAGTTTCAACCGATAAGTCAAAGTCTAATTTCTCTAGAGTCAAATTTAAACGTTGAGCGCAAGCAAGAGAGATAAAAGAATGGGTAGAACCGGTATTTAATAAGGTATAGACTTCACAAGAATTTATAATTAACTAACCCGTGCTAACTTCGTTCGGGTTACTCGCTTTTTGAGAAGTCACGAAAAACGCTCTTTCTAAAACCGCCGACTTTGTTTTATCTGTATCCGCCTTTGGTGCCACCGCCCCAATTTGGACTTGATTTATTTCTGAGAGACAAAAATCGAGCTATGTGACCATCTTTTCCATAAATAAAACATACCTTGGAAGGATGTGAACAGTTTGGACTTATGTGTCCCTCCTCTCCGAATCTATAGCATCTAACTGGCGGTCGTTCTCCTCCCCTAGAATTTGTTGCTGCTACCGACGTCTTCCCATCATCGTTAAATCTTCTCTTCTTGAATTTTCCACTTCTATTATCTTGGCCATGATTACCACCAAAGTGGTTAACATTCTTGGAATGATAATTTCCTCCACGATGATTAACGTTGTTCCGATGGTCGTTGCCGCCGGTAAGATTGTTATCGTGTTATTGGTCGTTGCCTTTTGGTTGTGTTGACTCCTTATCGCGCTCTAATAACTGAGCCCTATTCACAACATCTGAATATAAACAAAGTTTGTGAGAAATGAGGTATTGACGTATATCGGGTTTCAAACCTCTTAGAAACATTCGCGTCATTCGCTCCTCATTATCGACCAAATGGGATGCAAACCGGGATAACTCCGCAAATTTTAACACTATCACAAAACAAGGGTTAATTGTCATATCACATATTATCCCTATACTCTGACCAACCAATTAAATACCAAATAAACTTAGGTAGGTCATACTAGCGAAGGAATTCCCCGTCTCTCCCCTCCTATTTCTTATCTCACATCTTAGCCAGGGATCATATCCCTAAGCTTTTATACCAACTGTGACCCCCCCCCCCCCCCCCAAATAGGTATACATCACCCATCTTGAGTCGCCAAATACATGGTACAAAAATACAAATACAACTAATAATAATACAATGCATCGTGTAAATACGTATAAAACGTAAATCGAGAGTTTTAATAAGAATATTATCATCTAGACAATATCCACACTCAAAGGAGTCCTCATTACATTTATTGTCACACTATTTAATAGAATAGTGAGGACTACTAATGCTATCATCTGGACCATCACTCCGTTCCCAGACTCGTCCCGCCTATATTCTCATTTCACAAGAGAACGGTGAAAGAAAAGGGTGAGCTCAACTAGCTCAGTAAGAAATATTATAACTAAAATAATGCAGAATAAATTATCATTAGTCTTTAATAATGTTAAACTGATAAAATATAATAGACATCAAGTTTAACTGCAGCAGAATAAGCAATCCATTAGAAGAGTCAAGTAGAGCATGATATCTACTATCTTCTATGATTTAAAATATTTTCATCAATTTCTATCGCTAAGACTCAGCTTAATAAATAAACCACATCATCTAATCATCCATGTACCACGGGCCAAGGATATTCATTAAATCATCAATGGTCATGACTATGCCGAATAATCTCTGGTCATAATCATACCAAAAACTATCCATCAATGCATTACAGGCCACTGAGGACTTTTATCCCATCATCTATAACATTACGGGTCATGATTATACCGAATAATCCCTGGTTATAATCATACCATTAAACAATTTATCTTGCACGTAAGCCAAAGATATACAACTATAAAATCAATAATCAACAGTACATCTTCAACGTAAGCCAAAGATATACAACTATAAAACCAATAATCAACAGCAAATCTTGCACGTAAACCAAAGATATACAACTGTAAAACCAATAATCAACAGTACATCTTGCATGTAAGCCAAAGATATTCAACTGTAAAATTATTTTTAGTGTGTAGCAAATAAATTAGCCCTATCATGCTTAACTCCAGAAATTCCAATATCTTGACACAATCTTATACATGTTAACGTGAGCCTCCGGTTTAAATTTCGTGGCCATTGGAGTTATAGAACTCCAGTTATAGCCGTTTTCGTCAAAAAATCACAAAAATTAAAATGGTCATAACTTGGTCATTTTAAGTCGGAATGAGCTCATTTTTTGACAGTAGGTATTTTATACCATATATTTTCATGTCCCAAAAGGCCGGAATTTATTTCACAAACTAAGTGGCCAAAAATGCCCTTTTAAATTTTTGGGCAGTAGCTTTTTGGTACTTTGCAGTTTTTGACTCCTTTGCCAAAATTAGTCCACACGAAAATCTACAACACCTTTTCCAATGATTCCACTTTGATAAGTTATAAAACTCATAGATCTAACTCTAGAACTTGACCACACTCAAAAATTCAAAATATAATAGGAGATATGGTCAATTGAATTTCATGTTCCATTTTCACCAAAATCTGATTTTCAACCCTTTGTGATTTCTAAGAAACTTTCATGTTTTCACATAATAACCAACATAACTCATCATAACACTTTTTAATACTACATATACCCATGATTTTCATCAGTCCAATGCTTTTATTATGACTTTCATCATAATCAACAGTCCAATGCTTATATTATTACTTTCCAGAATTTTTGAGGGTCAGAAAAATTACGAAACTGCAAATGAATTTTCACCCGCCATGCAGTAATCCACGTAGACAGATCATTTTCACAATTTAACAAGGAATGAATATAAAGGATCATTCACCATGCATGTGGTAATCCACATGACAAAAGTTATTCCAATGAGAATAATAAAGAATGGAATAAATGAAGAATTCACCACGCGTGTGGTAATCCACATGTATGAAGTTATTCCAATGAATAATAAAGAATGGAATAATGAAGGATTCACCATGCGTGCGATAGAACGCATGCAGCGAGTTATTCCAACAAGAATAATAAAGAATGGAACGGTCATGCGTAAACGCACGCGCAGACAGGATATTCCGGCGAGTAATAATAAATAATAAAAACTAGGTAAATGTAAATAAATGCATGTGAGGATATTAAGCCAGAATAATAAAGAAGCGGAACGAAGTCAAATGAAATTGCATGCAAACAAGATATTCCAACAGAATAATAAAGAATTGAATAACAATAGAATTTCACCATGTATGCGGTACTTTCAGACAGACAAAGTTATTCAAAGAGAATAATAAAGAATGGAATAACAGCGAGAATTTCACCATGTATCTGATGAATTAGAATTATCTGATTATTCCAACAGTAATAATAAGGAATGGAATAACAATAGCTCTCTTCATGAATACGAAAGAAATAATAATACCCTTACCTTAGAAGAAGCTGGATATTGGAAAAGGGAGGTAGCGGAGACTTTCTTCTTCTTCTCTCTATAATCTCTCTCTCTAGAGTTTCAGTGAATTAGTAAGAAATAATGAAGGAATGAGCTTCTATTTATAGAAGAACTGAAAGTGGCTCTTGGTCTTAACAAAGGGTCAAAATGACTCTTGGTAATATTGAAGAGACAACTACTATTTGCGAAGGGGTAATTAACTCTTGGAACACCGAAAAGACAAGTAACTCTTGGAAAACTGAAGGGACAAATAACTCTTGAAAAACTGAAGGGACAAATAACTCTTGGAAAACCGAAAGGACAAGTTACTATTAAAATTTTAAACCAACGATCCATATTGATTTACTATTATAATTTCAACCAACGGTCAGAAAAATTAGCACATCTCCTCATGGAATAATATTGTACCCAAAAATGATTTGGACCGAAAAGAAATATATTTTTTAGGTGAATAGTACCCCGTGAATAGTAACTCATAAATAGTAACTCGTGAATAGTATTCCGACACAAAAAGTGTCGCGAATACCCGATTGAACAATATAACCTCCAGACATCAATTATTATCGAAATAAATGTCGATTTCCACTAACACAAATAATTTCAACACAATGGAACTATCAAATTCATCTATAATCAACACGAACTTATTCATCATTAATATTATAACTCATAATATTTAACAACTAGGTCATTCCCAGGAAAGAGGGGGCTTTCCAATAAGGATTTCTCCCTATTGGCGCGCAATTAAGTGACCAAACCTCTCATTGACAGAACTTCTAGACATTGTAAATATTGCAATTTAATAATATGAACAACTTTGTCGTCTCAATTATTGATTTAATAATATATCATATTATGCACGGATGATCTTTGTGACAATAATCGAATCAATAATATGAGAGATATGATGCATCAATTCATCGTAGCAATAATTGAGTATAAGCGAGTGACTTCTTACGTAAGCATCGATAATCAATCTGGTAGTGTACTCTTATGCAACCATGCGTAGACATCGCATTTTTACTAAGGGTAGTTCAACAATTTTAACGGTAACACTTCCGTCGTATTTTTATAAAAAGATAATCCTGTCATTTTTTTACTTCGACAATACTTCCGTTGTGGTTCACCAATGATTGTGCCATCGTACGTATATTCCCGACAAAAAGAATATTCCCCGACCAAACGAATATTTTATAACAACTTGCATACTTTGTCAAATTTGTAAATATCACCCACAACTGTAACATTATATCAAATCCACACCATAATATTAAAAAAAAATATTTTGAGAAATCTAAATCTTTATTCATAAAATCTGGGGTCTCACAATAACCATTATCATCAAGCTTACCAGTAGACATCAAATTAAGGTGGATATACGGAACATGACTGACTTCTCTAAGTATCAACATGCCACCATTGTTAGTCTTCAGATAATATCTGCAATGCCGATAACCTTGGATGCACTACCATTTTCTATCCGTACATAGCCAAAATCACCACTAATGTAGGATGTGAAGATCTCACCACGCGAAGTAGCATGGAACGAAGCACCCGAATCAACAACCCATTCATTAACTTGACACTTGGGTTTACCCTCACTAACAAGGGATACATCAACGTCGGATATATACACAATCGAGTCATTATCCTCATCTTTTTTCTTAGACTGTTCCTTCTTTAAAAATATGCACTCTCGCCTTATATGACCCAATCTTTGGCAATGAAAACAAATTATCTCTTTCTTCTCAACCTTCTCCTGGATTTGTGATCTTCATGAGACCTTTTCTCTCTATTTCTGCCGCTACTCTGCGCGAAGAAAACTTGTGTTTGTGTCTCAAAATTCACACCTTGCTCCTTTCGTCTTGTCTCCTCATTATGAAGACTGTCCTTGACCATCTGCATAGTCATTTTTTAATTTCTTCTGGAGCTGAATTGCTTAAAGACACCACCAAAGTCTCCCAGTTGTTTGACAACGAACTGAGAAGCAAAAGAGCTCAAATCTCATCATCAAGATTCAACTTCATGGTGGACAACTGATTCATCAAACCTTGGAACTCACTCATATACTCCGACACACTGCTCCTGTCCTTGTACTTTAGATTCACAATTTTTCGAATGACAAAAGTTTTATTTTGTGCATTCATCTTTTCGTACATAGACTCTAGTATATATTGTCCATAAAGTGTGAGCATCCGTCTCCTGCGAAACATGGTGGAACACAATTTGATCAATCCACTGCCGGATGTGACTAATAGTCTTCCTATTCATTTTATTCCAATCAGCCTCAAACTTATCCTCGGGCTTGAGCTCCAATGGATCATACAAATCCTTGCAATAAAGGATATTCTCCATTTTAGGCTTCCAGATCGAAAATTTGAAAAGGTCAATTTAATCATGGCTCCGACTGATTCCTCCATAAAATTTATCAAAAAATAATTGAGCAAATAACCTTAGCTTTGATACCAGTTGTTGGGAAAAAATCACCTCCCAAATACTGTTGTCTTTGATAAATTAGACAGATAAAATATCAACACATGCCAAACGGATTAAATTTGCAGTTCTACCAAAATAATAACAATGCGGGAAATAATGATTAGACAATATCCAACCATGAGACACCAAAATTTACGTGAAAATCCTTCTAAAACTAAGAGGTAAAAACCACGGAGGGACAAACCCCGAAGAATTCACTAGAATAATATGAGAGAATACAAAGATATATTAATTTGAATACAAACTCGAATTACTTCACCACAATAACTATATAATAAAATCCAAATAAAACACCCTTTTATGTGAACTATTCTCTATTTATCCTAAAGTTTTAGAAAAGCTTTCTTCCACCCTTTCTCTTTTTCTCTCTCGGATGGGTTTTCTCCCGATTGGTGTATGTTTTCTTTTTGCTTGGGAGGGGAGTAGCATTAATGAGTGAAGAGAATTGGTGAGATGTTTCTTTTGACCTATATATTAATGGGTGAGGACCATTGACCAACACAATTCAGTAAAGTTATGGACGCAAGCTGCGAAGTTGGAGCAGGATGAGGAGAGTCAAAGTAGGGTTTTGAGGAAAGGGCTTGAACAAATACCTGATTCTGTGACAATCTGAAAGGCAGTTGCATGTGGAGATTGCTTCATGAAGCCGTGGAGTGTTGTTCATTGCATGTGGAGTTGTGGCTTGCTCTGGCCAGGCTGGAAACTTATGATGGTTCAAAGAAGGTCTTAATAAAGGCAAGGGAGAAGCTCCCGAAAGAACCAGCTATCTGGATAACTGCTGCAAAGCTGGAAAAAGCTAATGGGAAAACTGCTATGGTTGGGAAGGTTATAGAAAGGGGTATTAGGACTTTGCAGAGAGAAGGATTGGGGATTGACAGGGAAGCATGGATGAAGGCTAGGAGGCTGAGGGCCTGAGGCTGAGGCTGCTGAACGAGCTTGATCTCTGGTAACTTGCTATGCAATAATTAGTAATACCATTGGGATTGGAGTTGAGGAAGAAGATCGGAAGAGAACGTGGGTTGCTGATGCTGAGGAGTGCAGGAAAAGGGGTTCCGTTGAGACGGCAAGAGCTATCTATACTCACGCGCTTACTGTCTTTTCAACCAAGAAGAGCATCTGGGTCAAAGCGGCACTGCTCGAAAAGAGTCACGGGACAAGGGAATCTCTTGATGCCTTGCTTCGTAAAGCAGTTACTTACAGGCCACAGGTTGAATTACTATGGTTACTGGGTGCCAAAGAGAAGTGGCTTGCTTGTGATGTGCCTGCAGCTCGAGCAATACTTGAGGAGGCATATGCCGCAATTCCAAATTCTGAGGAGATTTGGCTTGCTGTCTTTAAGCTTGAATTTGAAACTTTTGAGTTTGAAAGAGTTAGGATGCTTCTTGCCAAGGCGCGAGAAAGGGGAGGCACAGAACTTGTGGACGAAATCTGCCATAGGCGAAAGGGAGTTGGAAAACATCACGGAAGAGAAAAGGTTACTTGATGAGGGTTAAAACTCTTTTCTTTATTTTTCAAACTGTGATTGATCAATGCGTGGACAGCTAGAGGATCGACTTGGTCATTTGGATCCAGCAGAGGAAGTATAGGTTTGAAGCATTGTCCAAGTTGTATTCCACTTTGGCTTTCACTTACTAATAATGAGGAGAAATTGAATGGGCTGAGCAAAGCTAGGGCTGTTCTTAGTATGGTGAGGAAGAAGAATCCTCAGAATCCTGAACTATGGCTTGCTGCCATACGAGCTAAATCCAGACATGGCAACAAGAAGGAATTGGATATTCTGATGGCCAAGGCGTTACAGAAGTGCCCTAATAGTGGTATTTTATGGGCTGTTTCAGTTTGAGATGGTTTCCCGTCCTCAACAAAAAATCAAGTGTATGGATGTACTGAACAGTTGTAACCACGACCGCCATGTCATAGCTATGGTGGCTAAGTTATTTTGGCATGACAGGAAGCTTAACAAAGCTAGGACTTGGCTCAACAGGGCAGTGACACTTGCACCAGATATTGGGAATTTCCTATACTATAAATTTGAAATTCTGCATGGAACCCAAGATAACCAGAATGAAGTTCTTAAAATATGCATTGCTAAAGAACGAAAGCGTGGTGAGAAATGGCAAAAAAATTCAAAGGTGGTGCAAAATTTCCACGGAGTACATCTTGAAGAAAGTAGTAGTTGCCCTTGGGAAGGAAGAGAGTCATGCAGATGATAGTAAACTCTAGTTCCTATCACGCTGAAAGCCTCTTCGAACCTGGTTTATTTGAGAAAAAATTGAAGGGTTTATATATCTAAGCACAATTTTCTGGTACATTAATTTTGATTTCTATTTTGGTACTTCTCGTGTCACAACTTTGAAATGTTAATTAGTCATCTCTGTCTCCATGTTTATCATGGGCTATCGGTGTAGGATGTATGTATGTACGTAATTATATACTTATTTTAGGTTGCTGGTTACAGTTGCATGATAACTAGTGATGGATGATGATTCTTATTCAATACTATTTATAACCGTCTTGCGAAGCGCAAGCATATAAGAAAAAAATTAAATTAAAATTCGATAAATATTACATTATCTAAAAACATACCACCACAACAATTAATACATACTCGATCGATCTTCAATACATATCCAACCACCAAAACAAATTTTAGTCGGTACTAATTTCAAAAAAAATTGGCATAATTTCCTTTAAAAATAGATATCCAGAAAATTCTAAACCTGTCTATAAATCTTACAATCATCAATATATATTCAAACCAGTAAAAAAA
Source organism: Panax quinquefolius (assembly GCA_020205615.1). Lineage (NCBI taxonomy): Eukaryota > Viridiplantae > Streptophyta > Magnoliopsida > Apiales > Araliaceae > Panax > Panax quinquefolius. The sequence continues at coordinate 100,556,546 of CM035168.1, read as the reverse complement.
CCATCATTCCATACCCAAAATCATCATAACCATGTATAATTAGTTAACTTTACAAAATATGAAACACATAAAATACAAACAATCATCAACACATATCTAACCACCAAAACATCAAGCTAGTCGCTACTAATCATCAACATATATTATAGATTTTCAAGCTTAACAGCAGCAACTTGTCCATCAGAACCAGCTTCCAATGTTTTTATAGAGACACCCTAAGAATAAATAACGATATTGAACTACATATCTTGCAAGTTCTTAGTAAAGTAAAACATAGTAACTTAGAGAGAGAGAACCTTAACAAATTTGACACCGTTGTTTTGGAAGAGTTCTTCATATCTCAAGCAAGTGAAGGAGTAAATAGTCTTTCAGAAGATGGTTATCAGGAAATACAACCTATGTTTTCCCAAATACCATATAAATTTGAACTTATCAACAATCACGAGGTGCGGAACATATAAACTTACAAGAAATATTACAAAAGGCGTTTATAAATTGTTTATATTCTTCTTTGTTGTATCAAGTTTCCAACCCAGAGCAGCTGGTGCAACTTCCATACCAATATAACCACCACCAACCACTACCACCTTTTGTGATTTCCCCTACAAATTGAAACAAATATTACTTTACAACCAGTATATGCACAACAAATCCACTCTCTGAACCAATTGAAACTAAGCATACAAATTTCAATACATTCAGTCTTATGCAGTGCTGAGTAGTCAATACTAAATAAAAGTGGAATTACAATGAAAAAATAAATACCCGGTGATGAAATCGGTGAATCAAAGATCAACAACATTTTGGATATAATGAACTCGGTAAGTTCCTCCAATTTTCTCCGGGAATCAAGAAAGCGAGGACATAAGTTTTTATCTTCCTTCATTTGTGCAGATTTTAATCAGCCTTCTAAAAATTTTAAAATGTGTTGGTGGCTTTGAATGCTAATATAGCTATGAGTAGTAGGTAATAATAATACAAATCAAGTATTAGCTCCAAGCTAATAGACCAATGAAAGATAGTGATTAATGATTATAGCTATAGGACAACAAACATGTTTTTGCAACTGTTGAGATTATGATATGGATACCCTCTTTTATTTTTAATTTTTTTGTAAGAACATATTGAAAAAAGTACTAAGTGAATGGCTCCTATGTACAATAAAGATACACATGTTGAAAATTTATGATCATCAATGCAATTGCTTAGGACTTAGTTTTCCATAATCATTCTTGATTCCAACAGAGACAAGTAGGACTGGGAGTTTGCATAATCCAGAGACGGCACATAATTATTTGTAACTAATTACTGATAGAATGATTGTACCTGGAGGCTGTACATCCGGTACTAATTATAAGGGAGCCATACTTGAGGAGTTTTCCTAAATTTGTCATCAAAGTTTGTTTTTCAATATCAATACTTGTAACTGGATCTTCATACAAAGATCACTGATGATGAAAATCAAATTCACAAGTAGCAATCTAAACTACCGTTTGCTAAGATGTGCTCGCTTCCGCTCAATGGATGGTGGTATTTTTGTATTCAAAGTGTTGGCAGTGGGGAGGGGGTCGATGAGGAAAAAATGATCAAGTAGTTGCATTTACGATTAGGCTAGCCACAAGTAAATATTCAATCAAACTATACATCTTCTCGTACACAGATATAAGCAAGATATTATGCAATCTAGGGCCAAACTTTCCTAGAAAAACAATAATATATTTTAAAAGCATTCAACCATAATTTTAAGCTACAACCATTTTATTGGCTTTTCTATTTATTTCTTGATTAAATAGTCTTAGGAAAGATTAAAAACAAAGCTCTATAACTTAAATTTGCAACTTTTCCTTTTATTTTATTTTTGAATAGGCGATTAGCAACTCATATCTCAAAACTAATCGTCTTACCTAATTCTCATGGTTTCAAAAAGAGAATCGAGTCCTTATGATGAGGTAACTCCAAATTTTGTCCGATTGTCATCCACGTTGATTTGAAGGAGAAAAACCATATGCTAGAATGGGCTTTACTTAAAACGAAAAATAATTATCTCCAAGTACAATAAAGAGGGATGGGATGGAAGTGGAGGGGTGGGGTATGGTGGGGGAGGTTTGGGGGAGGAAGGGGGAGAGGAAAGTGTAGTGTTATATCAAGACTATAATAAAATCTTTCATAAGTAATGGATGCCATTCAAACTATATGTTTACAAGTAATTGGCTTTGTATTGATTCCAAATTATTCAAAAAAATTGAATGTCATGAAAGCGAGAACAAAAACAATTTGAAAAACTAATGCCAACAAAATGTAAAAGCGATATTAATTAATATCAAAGCAAGTTAAATTTAGTACCTTTGGGTTGAAACTTGTACTTAAATGATAGAAAAAAGCGTAATGTCAATATCATGTCTTAAAATAAAAAAATACCTCAATGCCTTGGTCTTTGTACCACTCAGAGTCCGTCGTTCCCACACGAGCCAACACAAGTATGGAAACCCTAGCATATCATATTCGCATTGAAGTTAGTAACAATCTATGACATTGGACATTAATAAGAGAAATAGATATTGCGAAAGCAAGGTCTCAAACACTCATTGAGCCTAAAACACTTGCCTACATATCACATCCATATTCCATACCATACAAAATTATTCATACTTAATGAGATAATAAAGCATGAGTAATAATGCATTGTCGATTCCTTTCGAGGAGGAAGCAAATAAAGTTCACAAATTGAGTTCTTTGAATAAGAGTAAATTGAACTTACGGGCAAACGTCTTTGGCTTTTTATCGGAAGAAAGCAGATAAGTTTTTGTCAAAGCGAATTCGTTCGTAGTAAAGTAGCATACGCTGCGTATAGTAGATTAATAAAATAAAAACATAACTTTCATCAAAATTTAAACAATCTCTATTCCATTTGCATTATTTGGGGGCGAATTATGTAAATAGTTTAAAATTATACCATCATTCAATTTCATACATCACCCGATCAAACAACATGATTCAAATTGAGTGTATAAGGGAGAAAAGATTACTTCTTTGGATACAATACAAAGCTTTCCATTGGTCATTCCATGTTCGACAAAAGTCCAAGTTGCGTGCCAGCCCAACATTTCCACCTCAACTATCACAAATCGCAACAAATTGCATACAAAACTCTCAATTCAATTTGAAATGATAAAATACATCTACCAATATTGATCTCGAACTCGAGAAAAAGCCACGAACTCTCGATTATCATTGGCAAAAGAGGATGACACAGCGATGTAGTTTCTCAGAAAGCTTGTAGAAGAGCAGAGAAGAAGAAGAAGAAATTTGAGGAATACGATTGAGAGAAGCTGATTGAGGACACCAAAATGAAAGCCCGTGCTTAATTGTCAACGAATTCGCCATTAATTTCTGATTGTAACTTCTCAACCAATACATGTATAAAATTAGCGCTTAATGATAGAGTAAAAAGGGTTTAAATATAGAGAAAGGGGTGGGACGATGACATTATGTAAATGAAGTTAGAGGCGCATACATAATAAATTATTGGCGTGTTGGCCCTAAAGCTAGGTAGAAAGGTCATGAGGTGATGAACAGTTTAAAAATGGTTGTATATATATATGCGGCGATTGGTGAAGTGCAAGAGGGCTTGGCTTTCATTTCACCTCCGTAATTACCTCCACCTCCACCTTCACCTTCACCTCCGTAACCTCCGACGCTTAGCGGTGGAAGCAGAATCTATTGCCTTCGTGTGGCCGTCACAGACGAGGAGAGATCCATTGCCTTCGTGCCATTTGGGCCTCTATCTCTCCCTTGTATACTCTACGGTTTCTCGGCTCTTTGTGTGTGTAAGAAGAGAGCAGAGGGTTTGAAATTTGAGCAGGGGAGAATGAGAGAGGCGATGGCGTGGAATTTGATGGGACATGTATGTATTTTCTCTCTCTGCTCTGTTTTATATTATAGATTGAAACTCATACATAAAGTGTTGTAGTAGTAGTTAGTGACATTGGTTGAATTTTGGGATTCGATTAAAAGATATTTTTTTATTATAAAAAAGTTGTAGAATGGAAATAATTTTCATATACTCCATACGGAATTTGTGAGATTATAACTGAATTCAAGCAGTGTGTTTTGGTTGTTGGGTCTAAGTGAGTTGATAAATCTCTGTGTCTGTTCCTTTTTTTTGTGACTTATAAAAACACATTCAACCTCATAAAAAGGGGATTGTTTATTGATTTGAGTTGCTAAAAAAGGGGGACAATTGTGATCTTTTGAAGGGAATTCAAGTAGTGTTATTTTTTGCTATAACAGTTCACAATTTTGGCTATACTTATAAACAATCCCAAGTTATGTCTGAAGGAACCTCTAGGCATTCAAATACACTTCAAAACATCATTAAATCTTATCATCGTGACCTTAATAAGCTTGCACAGTCAGTTTGTTTTTTAGCACCAAAACAATCCACTTCTAAGCTTTCTTTATCTTAAAGAAAACATGGAATAACAATATAGATAACACATAATACCATGATGAACATGGACTGATTTTGACATAGTGTGCATGAATGAGTTTTATTTCCATCATATATATATCCGGATGACTTAATAGATAACATCTAGCAAACCGTCACCAAGCTACTTGGCTAGCATACAAACATACCAAAACAGTCATTATACTTAGGCATATAAAGCATGTGTTAGCAACATTACACAAAAAAAGACCCTCATCTTGGCATATTCACACATAATACATGTATTCCTAACTCTTTGATCCCAACCTTATGGCATTAAAATCATAATCAAAGCAGCCACCTTATATTATCAACATAGCCACAATGATAATCTTTAATCAAATATAAACACCACCTTAAAAATTAACATAGCAGTCCATATAATTTCCAAGTTATCCAACTAATTACCACCCAAGAATAAACACGGAAGAACAAAAGATCCCTTTGAAGAAAAGGATTACCTTGGATTAGAACAACGCATGATTGCCATCCACGCTTACGACCAACGCCACGACCACCTCTTACTTGGTATCCTCCTCCTCCCTTCCTATACCACCATGATCCCTTCCTTGATATCCACCACCTCCCCGCAAACACGGACATGAAATAATAGTTGATGATTAACATATTGCAAATTGGTTATTGCTTTAATAAAAGAATATTTATGAACTACACTTATGGATGTTTGTATAAACAATAATTTAAATGTGTTGTAGAGATTAGTGTCAAGTGATGTTTAATATTTATCATTTGTAAATATAGTTTATTTTATCATCGATAATAAACATTGAATCAACTAATACATATCAAAACTAATATCTATAAATAATGATTTTATACCAAGATATAGTTCAAATACATAGGAAAGTAGATACATAGCTATATACATCTATGAACATTATAAAGCTGCGGATATAATAAGGAAATTATAGCATCAATTACATGGATAAATAACAAATTAGTTATACAATATACATAGATATGAACTATTCGCGTAATACCAAAAAAATTGTCTAATAAGCATAAAAGTTGAAAGATATAGTGAGCAATGATACTAATAGGTGAGACCAACAAAAAAATATTGTGGCAACCAAAATTCCAAGTAACATGACAGATATGAACACATCATCAGCCACATAACGGAAGGGTACTTAATCCCATTACTTGGCAAGGAAATAATGAGCTCCTGTACGACAAATGAAATACAAATAAAAATCTTAAACTAAACAAATGTACAGTACCAGTTCATTGCCAAGCTAAAAGATAAGAGTGGAAGTTCAAAACAAAAATAAGATGTGTCATATTGAAAAGGAGGGCGAAAGTAGAATGAAAAGCAGATTCCATAAAGTAGAATGTAAGCGATCCTCTTTAACTTACTAACCCCTTCCTCCATCATAAAATTAAATTTGTAAGTCTATATATAACCCCGTGATTGTAGTAAAATACTTGAATATCCAAATGTATATAGTCACTCTCACTCACATGAACACTCGCAACCACTTAGCATACTCTCAAGAACTCTTATCCATGTTGTACATTCATCTTTAGGTATTAAATAATTCTGAGAATATCTATATGCTAATTTGCTACCATGCATTATCGGGAGTTACAACTCACAATGTTGGGACTAAAGCAAGACCTCTGGCATATCAACAAACACGTTTGTGACTATGATATGAAGAGCACACAAACATAAGACAAACAACTTATAATTGTGAATGATAACTGATTCCTTCTATCCTTAATTAGTTAAGCCAATTTGAAAACTAATCATGTTAGCGTAACTCTCGTTCTTTATTTTGTCAGTAGGTTATATGAGATGAAATTTGGAAAACCGCTAACTACTTACTAAGCAGTAACCATAAGTCAAATTAAAGAAAATGAATTTACAAAGAAACTCAAATATTTTTTTTACCACTTATGAGTTACGGCACACAAAGTCAAATATCTGGTATTCACGAAACGCAAATATTTATTTTACCACTTATTTTCCTAAACAAAGATTAGTACTATGAATACACCATTAACTCCAAACATAGTAAAAAAATTAGTAAAAATTGAACCTTTTTGAGGATGTATAATAAGTGGAACATGGTGTAGGTGTTGGGATATTTTTGGACACAATATCAATGCCCATAATATTATAATCAAATTTGGTGTTGGGATATTTTTGGACACAATATCAATGCCCATATATTTTTTTAACTGATAATGAAATTATTCAGTTAAAAAAGGACTCTTTTTGTGAATGAGACTCTTTATTGGAATAGAGGGAATACCATCAACATAGGGACATCAAGTTTAGGTCGAAAAAACTCTCAAATGAAAGAAAGAAAAACCACGAGTCAGACTCTAAAATTATCTCACTATAAAAATGGGTATATAAATATTTTGTCAAAGTTTTGGTGTAAAATTTGAGGTATAACAAAATAGAAAAAATAGAAAAAATCCTCTTTGGCACAAAAAACTGTGCTGAAAGGAACTCATAAACACTCTTATATTTTATCACTATTTATTAAATTATAAATATTGGAACCTCTACTTGCTCTCTCAAAATTTAGAACTTCTTGTTCTTGGTCTCCTTCGCTCCCTCTAATTGGTATTTGGTATGTTGGAACATAATTTTACTTCTCTATATATATCAGAGTTTAAGAGACATGATAAATAAATCTTGTGCAACAATCTTTAAAAAAAAATTGTGCAATTTCAGTATGAAATCATGTATAACCTACAAGAAAGTTATTATTTTTGCCGTTATCAGAGCTTTGAACTTTTACAAGACTAACAAGCCAATATAATGACTTTCATTCTTTTAGTGAGTAAGGAAAAAGACAAAAATTCATTCGATGGGGAAAAACACGAATATTTGGATAGTAAAAAATAGCGCAACACTTAACTCCCATGAAGAATATTTTTGACCTAAGATTCACTACGCAATTCCTAATGCACAACCTTATGGTACATAAAGAATTGCATCTTAAAAAAAACTATAAGACATAAATACTGTAATGTACGTTTATGGATAGAATGATATCCAGTGCAATAGGCAGTTTACATATTCATTTAACCATTAAGTTGTCTCACCAATGATTTAAGGTATTCTACAAATGCATCCTTGTACTTCTCATATATAGCCATTAGGAATAATCATTTGGGGCTTACGGATGCACATATTATAAATATTTCTATATTTGTAATTAAGGAGAAAAACAAGTTCAAACAACAATAATATTCCTAGAAATTAAAAATTAACTGAATACATGACAGGAAAAAATGAAAATAAGATAAAACACAATTAACATCCTATTGGTTATTCGGAATGATTAAAAATGAAAGTGAAAAAGAACTACTGACTTATTACCCAAAAGGGAGGTGGAAAGGAATGAGAGAGAGAGAGAGAAGAAGAAAGCATAACATTAAAAATAAAAGTGAAGAAGGATCGTGTACAACATCATGTACTCTTACGAAATTTGAGCCTGAACTCGGGAGCCCTTGAGAATATTCTTGACTTTAAAATTCCACCCGCATGAGCGACCATCCATCCTCCGGTTTAATAGTAATCGACCCCTCATTATATTTACTCGATTCCTAATAACCACGATCGCAATTGGTGTAATTTAACAATCACAATCCTAATATCAAATTGCAAAATACCAAAGCAATTACATCAAAAACCTTGATCGAAAGGAACACGGAAGGATGAATAACTATAACTCAAGCCTCAAACATGCTTGTGTATAAAGGTTCACTATTATGATATAAGGACAATACCCTAACTTCAAATCCTCCTTGATCATAAAAACAAAACAAACATATCCAATCCATATGTTATTCATATTCAACAAATGCGAGGCTTGTCTTGGCACACGCATAAAGTTATATACACACACGTATTAGCCTATTACTTCAATTAATCGGGAACCATCCTTATATTAAAGTAATAAGAATTTAGATGGTCACAATTTAAAATAAATCTGTGTTAACTTATATTTAGCACCAAAAAAATTGTCAACTTATACATGGTTAAAAAGCTCTATAGTTCTTCAAATAGCTCTTGGCGAGATCTTCAAACCCTAAGTTCACTATATTTTGTGATTTTCACCGGTCGACTTTTTAAAAATTGAATTCCAAAAGCAGACTCAAAAGTATCAAAAAGCGACCTTTATACATCATACGACTATACTTTGCTCCTCTTATCCCAAAATCATGATATCGGCTCTGTTTATATAGATTCTACAACTTCAATACGAATAAATTGGTGATATAGATATATTATGGCATAAAAGCGTGTTAATAACGCAGAATCCAATTGATACACTACTAGAAAATCGATTTATAGCGACGATTACGATCGGCCGTCAGTCATTATAAGCCAAAAGACCGTCGCTAAAAAGTTTTAGCGACGGCCGCCGATCGTCGCCATAGAACCCGTCGGTAAAGCCTATAGCGACGGTCTTTTGGCCTATAAGCGACGGTCCCGACCCTAGCTATAGGTCATGTCAAAATCGTGTATTTGCTCTTTCTTAACGATTCGTTGAGAGTTATTGCTACTGGCCATGGCCAAGTAGCTATAGATGTTCTATAGCGACTTCGGTGACCATCGCTATAGGGATGTGTTATATAGAACACTATAGCTACGGTCGATGCCGTCGCTATAGCCTTTTCATATTAAAAAAAAATTAATAATGCACATTTATTCAACAAACACAAATACAATATAAAATAAAATATAAAAATATTATATACATCATTTAAAATCATTCACACTACAACATTACAATATAAGAAGAGATATTTTACAACATTACAATCATTCACAATACAATCTTTTCACAATACAATCATTACAACATTACAATCATATTTTACACAATGACCATCTACTCGATAAAATGAAGGAGTGACATCTTAGTGTAGATATCACTCAATAGCCTCTCATCCGATGGCGAGAACACACCGCAGAAGTCGGGGACCCGTGACATCTTAGAGCAGATATCACTCCTTCATTTTAAGATGGTGAATTCCTTCGAGAATCTTGATAATAATCTCAATCCCCAAAATAAAATCTTTCAATACATCTTGATTGCTTGAGAATCTTCACAAAGAAGTTCCTTGCCATGAGGAAAGCGACCTCTATAAACTATTTGTTGCCTCCTTTTCCAATCATGTTCTCTAAAAATCGGTAAATGATTGCTTTAGACTTTTCAATCATGTTCTCTAGTAGCTTTGCGGATATTGGACCAAAAATGTGGTAAATGAAATTTGTCGGTGAAATGAGCCTAAGGACACCATAATTTACAGAGGTACCAACACATAAAAAGTACTAGCACGGACATACCTTCAACACAACAAGTCGTCAATGCTGGTTGTCCCAAAAGAACTACTCACACCGCAATCGTCGGCCAGGCTGCATCGGCCGGAAGAAATGCTTTACGAAAGAGAGCTCTCAACCTCTTCCAGAAATGCATTATCAACTTGATTGATTACGGAAAATTGACATCTTCAAAAAGAATCGGTTTACATTTTTTAGGATATAAGCTGCTTGCCTCAGGTCCTCCATGACCATCAAATATACTGTACCACGATCAACTGAATCGGTTCATAACAATGATGAGACCAGTTTAATCCAATAAAACTTAAAGACACGTAAAGTACTTGCCCCATAGAAAGCATTTGGACTAGGAAACACGAAGTTTGATCCCAAGTGCATTGATAAATCATCTATCTTTATGTGTTGATCTTCCATGTATCTCTCGAGGTCCAATATCGCAAAGCTACCGAGGCGGATGGTAGGAACATATTGCATAATTGCGAGGCTCGGAGATTTCATAGCCTAAAATGAAAGGGTTTTGTCATGTTATCCGCATAAAGATATTATATACATGTCTTTCAAAGTATTCTTTTAAGATAAAGAAGATAGACCACTACCAAAAATAGTTGACAAAAGGAATCGCAATTAGACTCACATAACATGAATCACACTCCAACGGCGGTTTCTCGTGACACACAGTATAAAAACTTTCATAAAACAGTACGTACTATGTAGACTGTCTAACGCAAGGACCTCTATTCGAAGAAAATCAATGGCATCAAAGACCCAATCAATTAATTGTCATTGAGACATGCTTGATTTTACTAAGAAATGTACAAGCAGCACTCCTAGCTCAAGCAATCCTGTTAAATCGAGTAATAGTGGTTTCTTCTGCCCATTATAATACATTAGGCAAATTCCACATAAAAGTTAAAATGTCAAACCATATTCTAGTTTTCAAGCAAATACCACTAAGGCAGAGTAAGGACCAGCAAGTCATTACATAAAAATCCACTTCTCCTAACAAATATCAAAATTGACATACTAGAAAAAAAAATAGAAACAAAAATCACAGCTTAGGCTCAGATATAAGAATCTTTCTTCAATAAATTTCCCATGCCAATCCCATAGATTTAAGAAATTTGCGGCAAAAAACCATTATCATCAAATAATCAAATGCAATAAAATAAGTAAAATAATTGTACCACAAACACTTACGATAAGACCTAAATTAAACAATCAAGAAAAAAATACTACAAACTCACATATTTTGTTAAAGGCCACAATATCACGACTCTTGATGTACTCATTCGCAGCTCAAGAAGAAGATAATCCTCAACAAGACTGTCAACAGACACCAAGTCATCAACAATAGTCATCATAATCAGTAGCTTCTTTATACCATAACCAATGCACTACATGTCCAATGGTATGAGCCACAAAGAACACGAAAACACAATCGGGTCATAGAAAACCAAGAATTACCAAAGCAGATCATCAAACCCAAAGATTTAGCAAACACAGAAATTCAAAACCCAAATAAACAACATAGTCTTGACCTTTGGGATATTAGGGTTTTCTAGATTGGTCTCGAGGCGGAAGCGTGGTTCGACGGGAGATGGGCATCGGCGATGATGAGGAAGTTAGGAAATCATCGAAAATGTGGGTTCCAGGATCATCTTGTGAATGGAGAATGATCCGGTCGACACATGTGGTGGGGGCGAGGGAGCCAAGGTGGACGGTGAGAGATGGGAGAGATGAGAGTGAAGATAGTGAAATGATTTGGGGGAGGTGAGAGGGTTTTATGTTTTAAAAAACCTCTATACAAGCGGTTTCTGTGGCCGCCACCGTCGTTATAGATACCCTATAGCGACGGCCTGCGTCTGTAAACTGTCATAGATAGAATACCTCTATAATGACAGTTCGCTTAAGTAACCGTCGCTATAGATCGTCGTCATTATCGTTGAATTTCTAGTAGTGATCTTTGTAAAGAAAAGCGATCACAAAACAATGTTATGAATGAATTGTCGGATTGTAATGGCTTGGAAAGTACACCATTAACTCCAAACATAATAAAAAAAACTATGAATATTTGGATTTGTACAATATAATCACAATCATAGGCCCTTCACTTCATGGTTAGCCCAAGTATCATGGCTTAAACAACAACAACAACAACAAAAAGAAAAAGAACATAAACATATAATGCAATATATAAAAAAATACCCGAACAAAATAATCATCAATAAAAACTATAAAATCGAAATAAATGCCTAATAATGATCCGGAAAAAAAGGGTATATTCAAACTAAGCTCAAATTAAGCATATCGAGAAACCAAAGAAAAGGGTAATAAAATTTCATTACGAAAATCATGGAAAATATGATAAAAAATCAAGTTGTAAAAGCAGAAAAAAGGAAAAAACCTTTCGGTCTTGGAGACTCGCTTTCTCATTCATGGTGGTTGCACTTCAAACTTTTTTGCTATCTAATAATGTGAATTCGAGGAGGAAGAGAGAGATTGGGCTAAAATAACATTTATGTATGCCATTATTGCCGTTATCGCATCGGTGAATCGTTGATCGTCGGCGGGAGAGTAGAAAAGAGAGATGATGCGACTTGTGGTGTTTGCTTCGTTACGCTGCGTATGCTCTGGGTAGTAGATTAGGGTGCAGGTATGAGATTTAGGGTTGGGTATGAGAGATTTGGGGTGAAATTAGTGCTAGGTATTGGGTATAAGAGTTTTAAGGAGTTTTGAGGATCGAGTTGTTTCATGGAATGAGAGAGCTACGTGTGGTAGAAGAGAGAGATAAAAGGTTTGAAATTTGAATAAGTGAGAGAGAGAGAGAGAGTCTTGACGTGAACTTGGGATTGAGGACATTTGTCTATTTTCTCTTTTCGCTTCTGCTTTTATATTATAGATTAAGCAGCCCAACATGAAAATAACTGAACCTTTTATTTATGTTGTGCTATGTTTAGTATAAAAGAAATGATAAATGCCACCCAACTAAGATAAGGAAGTACGTAGTTGCATGCTAAATCTTTTGGTTTTAGGTAATTTAATCCCAAGATATCTATATATATATATATATATATATATATATATATATATATATATATATATATATATATATATATAGCCTGCTTTGACATTCTCCTTCAATCCTCTCTTTTCTACAAGTTTCTGTCACAAATAAATCCCTTCAGGCTTCAACCCCTCATCAAAAATTAAATGAGGTTTTAGTTTGATGATCAAGACGATGAGACCATTAGTTTTTTTTTTATTATCTATTATTTGTTTTTTCCTGATATCCCTACAACATGAGTGTAAATAAAAATATAAAAAAAATTGGGTAGCAAATATATTGCAATAATTGTTTCGTAAACCAATACTCAAGCAAAGAGAAGTGCTATTACATTGATTACTGCCACCAAAGATCGAACCCTCAACTGCATGAAAATCATGAGGCGAGTCATACCTCTAGGCCAAATATCTTAAGTATATGTAACCCAAGCAATCATATACCAAATCCAAATTTGTATGTACTAATAATAAAAATTATTTGGTATGAGTAGACTTTGTTTGATAATCATGAAGTAACATTCCCGTTAACAAATTGATCATTCATTATTTTATGCAGAAGAAAGCATGCAGCCACACCATGACAACATCAATGTCGGGGTTGGGTAAAAGAAAGGATTAGTGACTTCTTAATCCACAGCCACAGGTACACAACACTAGATATCTTATTAATTAATCATACTCCATCATTTTCTTATAGCCCCGTTATCGTGCAATTAAGAAATTAAAATGATATCATGGGACGGCTATTGGGCCCACGCATTTCCCATTTATTAATCTATCTGGAAGGATTAATGAAATAGTCCGGTTTATGTGGATATGTATGCTGAAGATGTGTTCATTAACTACACTTAAATGATAGAAAATGCTGAACAAGAAGCATTTTTATATTATGGACTGCAAAAGGAATATTCGGCATTCTATACGTTGAATATTTTATACTAATAATATCAAAGAAAGTGGAGGATGCTTCCATTTTAAATGCGATTATTTTTAAGCTGGAGAAAGGAATTGAAGGTTAAACAGCTTCATTTTCACTTGTTTGGTTATGATAGGAATCAAGTTTTAAAAAAAAAAATAGGAGAAAGCAAGGAAGATTTATAGTTTTGTGTACCATCTCCTAACTTTTGTTTATGATTTCTACCACTTTTTAGAATCTTACGCAAATACAATGCAACAAACAGAAAAAGATTAGGTAGGGTAGGGTAGGGTAGTGTTGTGCTGCCAATGTTGTTGTATTAGGTAGTGATTATATGGACACCAGCTTGTTTGTTCATAACATGGCAGTACTTTTCTGGAGATCAACAAAGAAGAAACTCAGTAAGAAATGGGAACATGATGTTTTATCATTCAAGAAATGCTGCTCTGTTTGATTAAGACATGTTAAATTGCCACAGAAATGTCACGTTTTGAATTAGTGAAAATTTTAGCATCCAAAACATGTAACATAAACACAGAAGGTAAAAAAAATACTAGAAAGAAGATCTAATATATATATTCAATAGTTCATGTGACAAACACCAGAATGTACAAACAAAACTACTAATATTTTCCATCCTTGCAGATTAAAAACAAAGCTCAAGATGGCGGACCGACTGTTTGCAAAAGGAAATCACAAAAAACGTTTCCTTCCAAAATGGTCCGGCTCTAAGATAACTAGAACTACTGCATAAAAACATATAATGCCAGTAGAAACAACTAAAAGCACACAAGTACAAACATTATACTACTAGAAACTAGTATATTAAGCTATGTAAGGATTACCATTAATGTGATGCAAAAAGGTCTGAAATATGCAACCTTTTTCGCAGTGGTGGAGGGAGAAAATTGAACATGAGGATTCAAATGTAGATGTTAAAGAAGAAAACTATGAAAAAAGGGGGGAAATGATAAATGAAAAAAGAGGAGGAATTGCAAATCAAAGTGTAAATGAAAAATCAGGACTGTGGATTCACTGGCTGCTTCAAAAATCAGCAACCACTGAAAGAACCTGCCGAGATTGTCTAAAACCAAATCTCCACAGGGAGAGTTGAACTTGATTCAGTCTTGATCCTTCCAAAAGAAAGGATTCATGAGGCATGATGAAGAAGCTGAAGAAGTTGAACCCATATTTTCTTGGTCCTTTGAGGGATCAAGATTATGAACATTTCCAAAAGAAAGACTTGATGGCAATAAAAGATTGTTGGAGGTGTCCAAATCATCCCAAACAGGACTGCCTGGACCCCAACCAGCTGGAATTGCATTGAACCAATCCTCTTCTATATCACCCCAAACAAATTCAGATGACTCTGAAATACCTTCCCCTGCTCCAGAGCTCCCAACATATGCTTGCACTTCTTCGCCATTCGTTATTTCACTCGTCCCCAATCCAGAATCATCATCAAGATTGTCACCTAATGCAGCGGCTGGTGTTTGCGAATCTTTCATTGAAGCCGTCAAATTGAGGCCTTGTGGGGCTTGTTGAGGCTGTTTTGAGGGTTGAGGAGACGATGAAGATGAACCGGGGGTTGTGGACTCTATTTTATCTTTGCCAAGGAAATGCTCAGGGAAATTGAGCCTAGCATTCTCACCTCTTAACTTGTAGGCCTCGCGATCATACGCCATGGCAGCGTCCTCGGCAGTGTCAAAGGTGCCGAGCCAGAGGCGAGTCCTGTTCCGAGGGAGACGAATCTCGGCTACCCATTTGCCCCAATGCCTTTGTCTCACTCCCCGATATAGTTTTGTTGTGGTAATAGGCTGTATTGGAGACCTAAACAGAGTCCTACTGTCCTGTCCCAGTCTGTTCATCATCATCATTCTTCCCCTAGGACTTAAATTCAGTGCGTTACTCCAGTACTGCAATAGCTGCTGCTGTTGATGCTGCGGTGATGCCGCCAAGTCACCGGAAAAGTATGGCGGGAATCCGAATCCTTGGTGGTTTTGTTGGTGGTGGGGAGCAAATGAAATCATTTGTTGCTGCTGCTGATTTTGCTGGTATGAAGGGAGCAGAGGCATGGTATTACTTCTGAATCTTTGTAAACTCTCCATTGATTGTTGAGACCCATCAAAAGCAAAAGGAAATAGCCTTGAAGATGAGGTAGAGGTAGAGGTAGATGGAGGTGGAAAAGGTACAGGTGCTGTAGTAGTGTTATGAGGAACAGAAGAGGAAATAGGAGCAGAGGGCGTTTGGGAAGCTAAAATAGAAGCAGAGGATTGAAAAGGATCTCGGCGTTCTGGACTTTTGATCTTCTTGAAAGGCCTATCGGACATGGAAGCTTCTTCAAAAACTGTCTTCCATTGTCGCCTCTCCAAGCCTGCGTAATCGAAGTCCTTGCCTTGATCTCTGTCCCAGTCCCAATCCACATGGGTCATCTTCTGAGATTCATCCATGGCTTTCTTTGATTTAGCCGCCATTGATTCAACCGAAGAAAATTAACAACAAAAAAGTCAAAAAAGCTCGCCGCCCGCTCTCTCGGGTTCTACAAACAGGGGATTTTGAGATGGGTCACAAAATCAAACTCAAACGAAAAATAAGAATTGAATTCAAGTTTTTTTTAAAAAAAAAAAAAATCTGATAAAAGTTCAAAACCCAGAACTCAATTTATATATAAAAAAAAGACCCAATTAAAAATTATGGGAAGGGTTTTAAATGATAAAATAGTTAAACAAAAACAGAGAGAAACACAAAAAAATGTTGAATTGTATAGTAGTAACCCATCTCAAATCTGTGAAGATTAGTATGTAATTGGGTCAGAGAGAGCGAGCGGCTTTGATTGAAGAAAATAGAGAATCCAAATAATGACTTGTTGATTGATTGGTGTTGTGTCATGTGTGAATCTGAAGATTTGGAACAAAATCAAAAGCTCAAAAGCCAGAGGACTCTGTTGTGTATGTATGTGGCCTGTGGGAGAGAGACGAGAAGAGGTGGCTTTATAAGAGGCTACCTAAAGATTTGTTTTGAAGGAGACTTTTCTTTTTCTAGAGAGAGAAAAAATAGAAGCATCGTGGTTGGTTGGTTTGTGCTTCTCAGTTGGACCCACACGCCTATTTTCCTTTTTACTTTACATATTTCCTTCCGTAGCTTCCACTCTAACCTCTGCTTTCTCCACTAGACACTTCTTTTTGTGGTGTTTGGGTAGTTTCCAAGTGTTTTGGGGGGTTGGAGATTGAGGGAGCACCAAACTCTAATCCGCTCGTTGGGGAGGTAAGTGGATATCTTCTTTTTTGAATTTTAGAGTTGAGAGAGAGAGAGAGAGAGAGGCTCAATGGTGGGTTTTCTTCAAAAAACATGTCCTTCAATCATAAACCCACCACCATTACTCTATTCCACAAGAACAGTTTAGTTTTTCGTGTGTTAATTTTTTACTCTAAATAAGTAAAAAAAAAAAACTCATTTATATATTTATGATAATGATAATATAAATTAAAATAATAATCTCATGTTTACTATAAACACCAAACAAATTTAGTTTCTTATAATAATAAATTTATTAGGAGTATCAAATTTTATTATCATGTACACGTGTGTGTTAAGTTTTCAATTTTCTTTATATAAGAACTGATATTTTTACAAGTAAATTTGATAATTTCACAAATTTCTTCTCACATAAATGATAACCGGGGTCGTAACTTGTGGAACTAACCAAGAATATTTGTCTTCTCACATAAATGATAAGTGAGATATGTAGGATCCGGTTAGTATGAAATTTATTTTTTTAATAAATTAATCAATTGACCAATAAAATACTGACACACTTAGAGTAAGCATGATCTCATTCATCCATTATGGGCTGAACATATTATAAATAAAATTCTAATCTTAGTATTGATTATGTCACATGATATCCTTGCATTTTATACCATTCACTCTTTCTTCTCCCTCCATTTTTATTAAAACCAAAAATCCACCATATCAAGGAGAGGTATTCAAAAAAATTGTTGAAAAATTATTTAGAGCTTGGTGTTAATTCTAAAAGGAGAAGATGAATATATAGATATTAATGAGTTGCAGACAATAATGATGAGAGATATTTATTGGTAGAGGATGAATAAAATATAAAAATTATAATAGAGAGATCTTAGAAATCTACAAATGTCAAATAAATAGGAAAAAAATTATACTCTATAAAACGTCAAATAAAAAAAGAATGAATAGAGTACGTATAATAAAATTTTAAAAAAATATAAAACTACTCTATTACTAAAAATTAAGCTTCCTCCTCTTCGAACTCATATTTGTTTAATTTATTATTATTATATAATTTGTGTTTACGTTAATTAATTTTAGGTCATGAAATTAATATATCTTGAAATCAACAACAACAATAAACTGCCTTATAAAATATTTATTTACTTATTGATATCAATATTTATAAATAACTCAATATTTTTAAGTTTGTCATTATATTAATAATATTATTAAATTAGCAAATTATTATCTTTAATAATATACATAAAATAATTATATATTTGAAATATTGGTAAGTTTTATTCTCTTGTTTTTCAAAAAAAAAATGAATAAAATATAATTTTTATATAAATTAAATTTATTTTTAGTGGTTGTATAGGGTCAAATCACAAATGCATACAAATATGCACAAGGCCTTCACTTTCGGTGTAGATATTCAAAATTAGCAGTAAGGTTGTACAACAAAGTCAACCCAACATAACGGTGTGTGGTCATAGTCGGTGGGAATCGGCACGTGTCGGTGGTACACCAGTCACTTTCAAATACTAATATTCATCATTGTTTATCTTCTTCATTACTTGTTGTCCTCGTCGCCAGGTCCGGTCTACTGAAAATATCAAGACCGTGAGATATTTTAGGACGGGACACGTGGCATCCGTTATTGACACGTGTCAAAAACTAGGAGTATATTAATCTTTTGGGCTCACAAGCATGCGTCATTATGTCACCAGCATCTTATTTTTATCAAAAATGCTGGTTTTGGCGATAAGGGCCGTTAACAATTTTTTTTATATAATGATTCTCAAATAATTTATAAAATTTATTAAAATTAAAATTTTTATAAAATTTAATAATTTTGATATTATTTAAATGTATATAATATATAAATCATTGAATTCTTTTAAAATTTTAATTTTAATAAATTTTATAAATTATTTGAGTGTTATTACAAAAAAAAAAAAAATCGGCCGCTCCCGTTGCCAAGCCATTGTCGCCCCAGAAGGACTGTATTTTTATTCTTTCAAATTTCAATTACATACATGCTTAGCCCTTGTCGCACTCAATTACATAATTTTATTTAAATTTTTAAAATTACAAAAGTTAAAACTATTACTCCTTTAAACAAAATGAATTTGTGTGAAATAAGTTGATGGGAATGACTTGTTACGGACTGACTAACAACGTCAAAATTCATGTAATTCTTTTTATTTTTTTTTAAATACAACAAGTTTTTTTGATTAGTTGTACTTGTTTAAGTAATTTATTGTAATTAGGTTATATTCATTGAAAACTAAACGAATTATAGGATTACACAAGTTCAAAAATTAAAATGGATGGGACTCTTTTGGTGGATGAGAGGGAGGTTGTTATTTTAATTGGATCATTCATGATGTTTTATAATTAATAATACTATCTAAATTCTAATCATGGAGGCTGTTATTTTAATTGGATCGTGATGTTTTATAATTAATAATACTATTTTCGAAGCAAACAAACTAATCATGGCTTATCTACTTAATCATGCCCAATAAAGGTGTTTTTTTATATTTTAATAATTTTATACCGCAATATATATATATATATATATATTATATATATGTGTGTGTGTGTAACGCCCCCAAAATAGGTATACATCACCCATTTTTAAGTAAATAATAACGTAATCTAAACAACTACAACTTTATTAATACAACATATAAACTATGAGTTTAAATCAAATATTAATAAATCTAGATAATATTCACACCCAAATAAGTTCTCATTATAATTATTGATACATTATTTTATAAAAATGGTGAGGACTAGTAAAACAACTCTAGAACCATCATTCCACACACCCATTAGACTAACTCGTTACATTCTCACCTCACGAGAAGAAAAATAGAACAAAAAAGAGAAAGGGTGAAACAAAATTAGTAGAAGTAAAGAATATTATGGTAAGATAATATAGAACAAATTATCGTTAGTCTTCAACGAGAAAAAATTTGATAAAATACTGATAGACAACAAGTTTCGGATCAATATTCGCGAATGAAAATAATAATTCATAGATGAGTTACGTAGATAATGAAATCTACTTATTATCTATGAATTTAAAAGTCCATCATCAATATTTTATCCTCGTAACATCAATCGATATTCATCTTGAATCAAATATTCAAATTTTGACAGCTGCTGAAAGAAGATATTCATTGATCGGTCGTGTTTCATCTCAATACCAATACATCTTTGCGAAAGACGGCCAAAGATATTCATAAGAAAGTCAACCATCTTTGCTGACTTCTGCCAAAGATATTCGAGAATATCATCTTTTAGGATGAGGATGATAAAAAATATTTTTAAAAAATGAATCTAGTGAAACCAAAAGAACAAATATTAAGGATTCGTACTTTTAAACAATCAGGGTTCAAAAATACTTCATAAATAATCATAGTGGAGCAAAATTCAAGAATGATCAAAAACATGGATACAATCAAATTTAGTATCCATAATAGATATTTGGACAAAAAACGAAAATTTAATTTTTACGTGAATAGTGTTGTGATTAAGTGAATAAGATCAGTATCGTGAATAATTGTCAGTATCGTGAATAGTAACCTTGACACTAAAAGACAAGAATTTCACAAGAAAAATACTATCAATATTAAGTATAATGATATTGGAAGAAATAATATCATTTTAAAAAAATAATATCACTTACCTCGAAAGAATAATCTTACAATTTGAAATCTGGATATAATCTTAGAAATGAACTTATCATCAGATATAGCAACACTCAAAGTATTAAAATACTCACAAGAATATTTCGATAATATAGAGAGAAAACTTGATTTACGGTGTGATTTTCAATTCTAACCCTCAAGACCCTATTTATAGAAAAATATTTAGAACACCAAAGCAGAAAATTTAATAAAATATTATTATTTTTAACAAAATATTCCTTAGCCCACCACATCACAATCTCAGCCCACTCATTCACAAAAAAAAAAACGTTTTTCATCAAAAAAATATTTTATAACCCAAAAATTAATTCAAACCCGATATTCCGGAACTTTAATAATTCATAATAATAGCCTTTTTATCAGAAAAATTCAAACCTCGTGTCTTTTCCATAGGAAATTCCATTCTCTACAACTTTATAAGTTTATTTTTTTCCAAATTCCAAATAGAAATTGACCAAAATCCACAAACGGGCAATTTTACAGGCTATAATCAAATTTCAGTCAAGAAATGGGGTCCATAAACATGAAAAACATGTTTTAAATATTTTTGGTAACAAAAATACTCTTCCTCCTCATATATTTATATATCCCACATTCATTGCAAAAATATCACCATTATTATATTATTAAAATATAATAATAAATTTAAAAAAATTATTTTATCAGAAAAGATAAAATATCAATTTTCAACAATTTTTACATTAAAAAAAATTCCATCTATATCCACATAAAATAAATATTTTTCTTATCATATAAATCGATAATTAATTATTTACAAATAATATTACAGAATCACAATATCGACAACCAAGCAGTTCCCAAGAAAGATGGGGCTTTTCAATAAGGATTTCTCCTTACTGGCGCGCAATTAGGTGACCAAACCTCTCCTTAGACAGAACTTTCTAGACATTGCTAATAATGTTATCTAACAATATTATTCAAATAATATGAATTATTGATCCGATAATGGAAAATACTGTGCATGACAATTATTGAAACAACAATAATACAAAATATCAACATAGCAATTATTTAATCAATAAAATAAAATATTGAACAGTAATTACTGTAACAATTATTGAGTAGTGTCTTCTTACGTAAGAATCGATAATTGGTCTTTATACCGTATCTTCTTGTGTTTTAACCACGGGTATTCCAACAATGATACTTGATGATATGACTCACGTAGATTATTTATAAATAACTTATATTTGTCGTTTTCTTCATCCAATCGCTTTTTTCCGTTATGGGGCCCACATATTAGGTCGCTATTTGTCGTATGAATATTCCACGACCAAACGAATATTCCCCGACAACAATGAATATTTTATAACCACTTGATTATTTGAAATATTTGCGCATTTTACCCATAACTAACCACATTAATCAAATCAACCTTACTATTTCAAAATAATAAATAGAGGAAATTTAATTTCATTTATAATAAGTTGGGGTCTTACAACCTCCCCTCCTTATGAAATTTCGTCCTCGAAATTGACGTACGTACATGGTGTTTCGAAAAGATGAGGATACCTCGCTTTCATTTCCGTTTCCAACTCCCAGGTCATTTCCTCAATAGCATGGTTCTTCCACAAAACTTTGACTTGTGGTATGACCTTTGTGCGTAGGACATGCTCCTTTCTATTCAAGATCTTGACAGGTACCTCCTCGTACGTTAAGTCTTTGGCTATTTCTTTCGGTTCTAACTCAATAACGTGGTTCGGGTCTTTCACATATTTACGAAGCACAGATATATGAAAAATATTATGAACACGAGACATACTTAGAGGTAACACGAGTCTATAAGCTACATTTCCTACTCGGTCAAGAATCTGAAATGGACCAATAAATCGTGGATTGAGCTTTCTTCTTTTTCCAAATCTTGTAACTCCCTTCCATGGAGTAACACGCAACAATACATGATCCCCAATACTAAATTCTACGTCCTTTCGATGAAGATCCACATAACTCTTTTGTCGATCTTGTGCTGTTTGTATACGTTGTCGAATCATTTGGATCTTTTCGGTAGTAATACGTACCAACTCTGGTCCTAACAATGTTGCTTCACCAACCTCATCCCAACATACTGGAGAGCAACACTTACGTCCATATAATGCTTCGAATGGAGCCACACCTATACTTGCCTGATAACTGTTGTTGTAGGAGAATTCCACCAAAGGTAAATATTTATCCCAACTCCCTTTGAAGTCTAGGACACAGAGTCTTAATAGATCTTCAAGAGTTTAAATAGTCATCTCTGATTGTCCGTCCGTTTGAGGATGGTATGCCGAACTGAATCGTAAATCCGTACCCATAGCTATAATGACTTGCTTGTAAGTTTTAATGTGGGTGAAAGGGAAGAAACAAGAAATGCAAGTTTTTTTCATCTCATCCGTCCCATTCAAAATAAAACTCACAAACACATCCTAAAGTCACACATGAAGTTTTTAATATAATATTATTATATATTTTTTTAATTTGAGGAAGCCGTTATTCTATTCTTGATTGATCTGGTTATTATTATTCCATCACTATTATATTTTTATTCAATGCTAAAAATATATTTGAAGAAATAAAATTTTTTTAACTGTTGTTATTTTTCAAATGTGTATATCATTTTAGAATGAAGGGACTATTCAAGTATCATACTCGTTTCCATATTAATGGAATTCAAAGTATATTAAAGCTATTTTTTGGGAGTGGGGGTGAGTGTTGGGGCAAATAATTGTGTATACATAATTAATAAATAGGAACAATTACATTTTATATTACATTTTAAAACATAATTACAACAATAGTGCACTCATTAAATATTTACACAATTAATGTCTTTAAAATTTTATTTTCATTATTAGTACATATTTATGCTTTCTTTAATTATGGGATGTGATTTAATTTGCTGATGACATGGCAATTCAGTTTTTTTAAAAAAAAAAAGCGTATTAAGCTTTTTATAATCAAAATTTATCGGCTAAAATCGATCTAGCGCACAAGGGTGGCGTTTGGTGAGGTATTTGATTTTTTACGAGAGGACTAGTTTTGCTTTCTCGGGTGAGAGAAATGGAGAATAGTAATGACAGAGAGGAAGAAGGAGAAATTGAAGCAAAATCGAGAATTTACTTTGGGGGATTGGGAGTTAACGTAACGGAGGATGAAATTTAAAAAACTTTTTCAGGATTGGGAAAAGTGGAATCTGTCGACATTTTTCGCACCAAAGGCCGCAGTTTTGCTTTCCTTGATTTTGTTCCTTCAAACACTAAGTCCCTCCCCAAGCTCTTTAGCACGGTCTCTTCCCCCCTTTTGATTCAGTTTGCTCTTTTTAAATTTTTTTTATATACCAGTATTAATGATACTAAATATTGAATTATCGCCCTTCTCCTCCGCCCTCCTCCACCATTAACCTAGACAGTCCCAACTTGTTAACGACATCCTCCACATCCACACCATTAACACTATCCTCCATATCCACACCTGCGATTTTGTCATAGTACAGTTGCTGCGATTTTTTTTATAGTATAGTTGGTAGCCAAACATTCATACCAAGGTAACCAATTCAGTGTTATTAGGTTTCTAATTTATTTTTAAAAAATCTATTATAGATTTATTTTATTTAATAGTGCAGTTGGTAGCTAACACTTTATACAAATGTAATCAATTCAGTTTTATCGAGTTACCAATTAATTAAAAAAAATCTATTGCAGATTTTTTTTTATAATGCAGTTGGTAGCCAAACCTTAATACAAAAGTAACCAATTCAGTTTTATTGGGTTACCAATTAATTATAAAAAATCTATTATAGATTTTTTTTTCATAGTGCAGTTGGTAGCCAAACCTTAATACAAATGTAACCAACAAAAACTAAAATTGTTACCTTTGAAAGTTTTGGTTACCAACTGCACTAAAATTTTTCTTGGTTACCCACAAAAACTAAAATGGTTACCTTTGTATAAATATTTGGATATCAACTGCACTAAATTTTATCTTTTTCTCCTTTTAATTTCTGGACTAAATCAACCTTCGTCATAATGGCAGTTGTGGCCGTAATGGATGAGGAGATCGGCGTCCATAGCGGCTACACCTTCAAGATCTACAAATCTACATCTTGAGGTGTTAAAAGCGGCGTGAGGGAGGGAGGAAGATGACCAAGTGAAGGGAGGAGGAAGATGGCGTTGCCAAACTTTGAATATTTGAATTTTAATTATTATTTTGAATTTGAATTTGTTTTTTGTTGTTAAATTCAAGATATTTGAATTTAAATTATTAATTATAGTAGTTATTTCTCCTTGATTTTAGGTTTCCTTAATATTATGAATTGAATCATATACTAATTCCCTAAATTAAGGAATTTTAATTGCACTAATATTGTAAATAAATATAGAAAGTGTATTAATTGTGTAAATATTTTATGAGTGCACTAATAGTGTAATTACTTTTTAAATGTTGTATATTATTGTAAAGGACTCTAATAAATATTATTATTTTAGTGAGATTGGGCTGGGCTGCGGGGTGAGGGTGGGGGTTGGGGTTGGGGGCTGGGCCCATGGGGCGGGGATGTGTCATCAAATTTTGCTAAGCAACAGTTAGAGATAACTAACAGTACTTGATGCATGTGATTGAATATATATTTAATATATAAATTAATTGTTTGAAAACAATATATAGAGAGAAGGAAGAAATTAAATTTAATTATATAATATAAATGAATTATTTTAAATTTTAATTAATTAAGGAAGGAGATATTAATTATTTAAATTAGTAATTCGTTACACTAAAAGTGTTAAGTTTATTATGGATTAATTCCATAATTAGTGGAATATTTTTTATACATAATTATAAATGTATAAATTATAAAAGTTTGTAATATGTATAATGTATAGTGTTATATAAGAATGTAGTGTAATAATGCATACATGTTGATGTATTGACTTTACAAAGTGCATAAAACTATTACAGACTAATATGAGTCAAAACTAGTCAAATAGTTCTAACATGTATTTATAATAATAATATAGGTCTAAAACCAAACCAATTCATAACATAAAAACAAATTAACCAACCCAATAGATCATAGTGGTTTTGGTTAACTATATGATATTTGCCGGACCTAATAATTAGCTTGGTATTATCTGCATGTATAATTATGTATCTGCATAAAGAGCAAGGAATTGAAGGTTTTCGAAACTTAGGTGCAGCTTGTGATCAAAACATACCACAACTTTGTTTACCGAAGTATTCACAGCTTGCAAAATCAAGCACATTTCCGAATCGCAGAGAGCAATATTCTTCCATTCTGCGTGTCGACATTAATCACTATTGCCTTGATATTCTTTGAACACCAAATCAAGTTCCTCAAAACAACTTGAGGAACCATCATTGCCATAAAAATAGGAAATTAATATTTCTGCACATGGTCCCCAGTTATTAACTAAATTCATACATTTATGCCCAACTTGCCTCTAGTTGACACGATACGATTGCTCTCTCCCTTTTTCCACATCTTAATTTCTCTTTGTCATGCATCATTCAATCATCATACAAAGCTACCATTTCAAGAAAGTGGTAGTATGAAGTTTATTTTTGGTTAAGTTGGTTAATTGATCAATAGAGTCCTGACACACGCCAAACTCTATGTGTGTTAACATTTTAATAGTCAATTGACCAACTTACCAAAAAATGAACTTCATATTAACCGATCCCCATTATCCAAATCACTAACAATTTCTTCAAGCATATAGGTGCTTTAGGATGTATTCGAAAGAAAAATCTGCTTAAAACAATTTCCCTTCTAATCTGGATCTTGGTGCATGTTGATCTGCAATGGAGGGTGGAGAGAGAAAGTGAGTTGCAGAAGAGATGGAGGAAGCGGAGTTGGACATTGTGTCAAGTGGGGGTAAATTAGTAATAATGTATGAATTTAGGTTCATAGTAGGGAAATATGGATGAATTTTTCATTGTGTTAACAAAAAAATGAACTACAAGTTAACATCCTCTAACCATACTAAATGAAAAATAATCAAACAATGTTAAGCATGGGAGATTTGCACATAACAAAGGCTACATACTAGTCTACTACTATGTGTGTGCAGAGTGCCCCCCTGTTCTACCCAAGTCACTGCTTGTTCTCCTGGTTCTTCTTCTTCTGCAATACCTCTTTCTTGAGAGCCATAAATTTTGCTGCTAATTCATGGTAATCTGGTAGCTTTGGATGGACATGAGGAGAAATAGAGTATGCATTGCTCAAAAGATCACTAGGCTGCTGAAATGGGAATGAATTGGACCGGAGAAAGTTGTTACCCTGAATATCCTTGGGCCTTTCTGGTGGCATAGTCATGGCCCTCAAGTAAGTTTGTTGATTTTCTCCTTTTCTAATCCAGGGGCTAACCATTTCTGATTCTTCTTCCAATTGAGTTTTTCGTTTATTAGGCAGCAGGTCATCAAGAAAGTTTATTTTGTCGCGCATTGACTGAGGTACTAACAACAATCCTTCTTCTTCCATGTTAATAGGGGCTCCATTGCAGGTCCCATGTAATGGTGGACTTTCTGAATCATCTACGTCATCACTACCAGATACGTAACATGGTTTTTCCAAGCTGCAGTTACTCACCATTTCGCCAGAGGGATGGTCTAATTTAGCATAACATGATCTTCGCCCAGTACCTTTCATTTGCGTTTTCTTCAGATTCTCTCTCGGATTATGATAAGATTTACAGTTTTGATTTGGTAAATTCCCATAATAAATGGCACATTCAATATCATTGACAATTCTGTTCTCCAATGAAAATGATCTCTTTCTCAATCTATTCCCATCTTCTTTCCTACTCTTTCTAGAGGATCTTGATCCTCCCTTCTCATTCATTGAACCATATTTCTCAACCAATTCTCCATCATACCCAACCTCAAATTTTTTGCTTGTGGGAATAATAGATGGTTTGAACATAAAAAGTCTTTGATCTTGGAATTTACCATCTTTGTTCACGGGAGACTGAAACTCCTCAATGTCATCAAGATATACCATTTCTTCTGGCATATGATCAGATGAACTTTCTGAAGAAGACTCTTCAACTATTTCACCTTTCTTGCACCTCTCGTGGATATATTGTATTGGTTTCATTAGAGTTCTTTTGCGGGCTGAAGAAAAATCAACCCGTACAGTCTTCCCTTCATCCTTTGTAATATTTGAAGCCTGCCTTTGAGATTCTTCGCATCTGTAACTACTAGCATAAATGCCATTATCTGGGATTATTTCGCCTTTGTTGTAGATTTTGTTTTCTTGAATTTCAGAATGTGGCAAAAGCTGCTGTTGTTGTCGCCACTCAGAAGTGTACTCAAGTGCCAAAGGTTCTGTTTGGAGGCAGCTAGTCCAAGCTATTTCATCCACCAAGTTATACTTGACATCATTAGGCACCGACTTTATAGAGAGATTTTCTCTTATCTGTTTGTGAAAAAACTCGAGGATTAGTAATTATGGTCAATGTAGCTACATCGATGATACTAATTCAGTTTAGAGAGATTTAAGTTAGAGTACCGTCAGGTTCACAAGATTTCCAGGAAGTAATTCAAGAGCAACCGTTGTAAATCTTTGCCCATAACGCTCCCCAAAGAGCCTTCGAATCATAACAAGCTCTGGTAAATCCCCACATCTGGCAGATGCAAACACAAGACTTGACACCGCCTCATTGATGTCACTAGGACAGTCCCTGAAACAAGAAAAGCAACCACACTTTAACACCAATTAAAGGAATTACACGCGTTCTGCTAGCTAGATCTTCTGTCGCGTTAATTCTTTTCTTGGTGTATCATTTTTTTTTTCCAAGTTCTTAATATAAAAACATGGTACATTTATAACATTCAAATAGAACAAAAAGCAATTTCACACTTGTGCTTTCGGATGTAGGGAAGGTGGATTATGATGAATTCACAGAAATGATCCAACAGATCATATACTGTCACTATGCTTTCATCCTTGAAGATCTGCTCAACCTGAAAATCAGTTTGAAAAAAAAAAAGAGGTTACATTCCATCCCTTGGTTCTAACAAGATTTATAACTAATAACACAGAAGTAAGTGATGAAAATTTGTACACAACCCAAAAGAAAAAAAAAATCAAGGAAATGTGCAGAATTAAATATATAATTGTAGCATTTCAATGAATTATTCTTGATGTAACACAAACACATTTAAATATTTGTAGAGTTGCATATATATGAATGGCAACAGACAAAGACATAGTAGTAAAAAAAAATAACTCAATCAACAGGGGATGATGCTTGTCTTGTTGGGTAGTTTAGTTTTTATACAAATGGCTGCAGGCAAAATATTAATAAAACTTTAGACATACCCGATCGAAGGCATTTTGTTCATGGCCGTAGCTGAGAAGCTGAGCAACATCTTCCCTTAATTGCCGAACAATTGAACATCTCTTGTTCTTGAGCAGTTTGAGGCGGCACTGGACCCTTTTAATCAATTTCTTACTGCAATCAATCAAATAATATTTAATTAATTAATTAATTAATTCTAGCTTTTATATATATATATATATATATATATATATATATATATATATATATATATATATATATATACGTTGAAGCTTTAATAATCATAGAATGAATGAGATAATTACCACTTGGATGCCTTTCTCCATCCAAATAGGATGTCAAACATGTTTTGTCTGCAACTTATTCCAAGGCTAGCTTATTTGTTGGGTCGTTTCAGTTCATATATAGCTAGAGCCTAGATTCATAGCTGCAATACAAAGAATTGAAATCACTATATAATCATATATTTATCACTCTTTTTAGTTTAGAAAAATAGAAATATACATACATATGTGTGTGTATATCAGTATATATATATATATATATATATATATAGAGAGAGAGAGAGAGAGAGAGAGAGAGAGAGAGTGGCGGGAGACGGTTGTCTTGCTTTTGGAAACTGCCCACTACACTCCTACTGACGAATAACTAATGAGAGACATGGGAGTGATTTTTTTTTTTCCACCCTTTTTATTTTCTCATATTATTATTTTGAACACTGTTATTATCCATGGAAAAAAATATTAAGATAACAAAATTAAGTATTTTATCTCCCTCTTGCTAAGTTTATGATACAGATTTGATGTGTTTTGATTTGGTGAGCAAACACATATAAACTAACAAATAATTTGAATTTCTAAAACTTGATTAATCTAACCATTGGAAAAACCCTTATTTAATTAATTAAAGACACAAGCTTTAATTAAAAAGATTAATGGTGGAACAAACCATACAAGAAATCTTTCTAGGTCACTTGGTAAATAAATAAATTAATTAATAGTAAAGTCTTTTCCAAGTAAGAGATACCATCTCGTGAGGATAATACTAGCTCCATGCCCAACCAAAAAAAAGGGGATTGTCACAGGGCATCTATTTCTCTATTTATTAGGGAAGAAAAAAAAAGGACATGATGATGTTGATGGACGTACAAGTTTTGTAGATTATGCGTTTTGTATATAATTAATATGTCATTTTTTTAATAAAATTATAAACAATCTCTTTCACAATCTAATCTAACACCACTCTCATATTAATTATATACAAGGGTTGTTTTTGTATATAAAATGAAATTACCAACTAAATATATGCAAGTGGGGCAAATATATGTCCCCTCTTTCTTTCATTTATTTATACTACACTTTGAATAGGAAAACCCATACATAATGAAAATATGCTTATGTTCTATCTATTCCTCTTTTATAATTTTAAATAAATGGTGGTATTTGCACAAATAAAATTAAGATTTTTTTTATAATAATAATTAAGATCCATGTGAGTAAAATTTATAAAAAATATTAATTTTTATTTATGAAAATAACAATTTTCTAATTTTATTTGTACTTGCAACATCTTTTGGTGGAGTAAAAGTGTGAACAGAGTTTGTAAAATTTATTTATAAATTAAACTCCTTGTGGGGAAGCAGGGAGTTCCACTTACGCAAGTTATGTTGGAGTCAAAGCTGCAGGTCATCAAACGCACCCATTCTCTCTCCCTCGCCCTATCACACACACACACACACACACACACTCATGGGCATGTTGATCGGGTTGGTGAGCAACTAGGAGAATAGTAGGGGTATGTATGGCAGTTAGTACGCAAATGTGAAGCAACTGAAGTGGGTGGCCAGGTGGGGATCTTCATTTGCTTCGACGTGGGTAAGAAAGCTGCTGCTACTGCTAAACACCCTAATTAATTATACTACAATTGTATATTCATTACTCAAACTTAGTCTACCCACTCCTCACTTCGTTCTTTATCCTTTATATGTTTCCTTCTTAAACAGTGTTTACATATATGAACTGTAATTATCCCTTCACATTAATGAATTAGGCATATTCAAGCTCCATCGCTTCTATATTAGTATTAGTATATTATTCACTACTTAATGAAAATGCATTGCTTATTTTTCATGCACTTCAGCTGTTTGTTGCTATGCTTGTTAGAATCACATTTAGGTTTGGAACTTGGTGTCCATTTTTTACTCATACTTACCCAATTCAAATTCTTATTTTCCTAATATCTTTCGTGTATAAATCGCCAAAACTTAAAAAATCAGACATTTTAGTATCAATAAAAGAACCCATTGTATAACTTCAAGACTCTTAACTCCTGCCGCTTATGAATAAATATCCTCATAGTTTTTAGTTAATTTGAAGAATTTTTTGTAAAGTGAGTTTTTAAGCGTGAGGTTTTATTGTGCCATACTTTTAAACATTTTTCTTTACAAATGTAGTTAATACACAAATTCATTTATATGATCGAGGGATGGGAGAATCTGCAATGGCGATAACAATATCAGGGAGCAAAAAACATTTCTAAAATGTCAGATATTGAATGTAATACCTTAAAACCTTATAAGCTGGTAAAGTAATTTACCCATAGTTTAAACAGCATAAGACGTTTTCTTTTTAAAAATCTCTTAGTTTCTATACAGACTTCATACACTCGTATATTTGACTCCAATAGCCTTACAATCTCACTAATACAACGTTGTTCTGCAAACATTCCATTCAAAGATCTAGAATGCCCTACTGAACATTGATTATGATTAATTCTTATTGCTAATTTGTTTGGACTCCACATTAAATGTTTAGTTTAATTGCTGTAAAATCATATTGTAAGCTAATAAATCATGATTTCTTTAAAAAAAAATTACAGAGCTTGTGATTCATGAAAAGAAATGGTCTGGCTTCTATTTATTCATGTTTGTTTGTTTTTTTCTAAATTTGCAAACATCAGCTAGATATCACCTCCTTGATTAAGCTCTTGTATTGTGTCTTAGAGCATGTAAATTGCTGCTGTGTTTAGCATGTCAAACATACACTGTATTCGGCTTTGATTTATTTTATTGGCCCTTGGTTCCTTTCCCAGATTAATCGAATCATGGTCTAAACCCCTTGTTTTCCCCCCTCGCTCCCACCCCACCAAAAATAAAAATAAAAATAAAAATAAATAAAAATAGTGCTGCCTTCAGAATTGAATGTAGAATATTTAGTCATAAATCCAGGTAAGTTTGGCATTGATCTTGAATATGTTCATGCATTATGAGCCCTTTCTGTTGTTCCCTAAATTTAACTGAAACCATTCATACTTCGTTAGTATTTTGATATGCATAGGTATAAATTTCCTCATTGTGAATATACTTATTTAGAAAATTATGTGTAAATAATGAATCATGATATAAGAAAATCTAAAGATGGCCAACTAGGAACAAAATCGTGTAAACTCTTACTTTTCTGAAGAGTTCATTCAAAATGATGTGTTGCTGTCAAAATAGTATTACAGAATGTAAGCCATTCCATTCAAAGTTAGGGGCAACCTTTTAGGGTATCTTCTATATAGATGGATTATCTTAGAAAATAAAGTTTATTCGATCCCTGACATGGAAATTCTCATCTTCATCACTAGAAAATTTATTAAATAAGTATTTAAAAAATAAACCATCTACACAATATTCACCTGTACGTACTTTAATATCGTTGTGTATATACTTGAGTTTCAATATATTAACATGCAAGTCAAAATATTTACATGCAGAGGAAGCTCTGACTTGCTCGAAGAGAAATTATCAACAGACACCTACTACAAATGCACTCCAACGTTTGTCTCCTATCGAATGACAGATACTAAGATACATACAGACCATCAAAGAGGCAAAACTGAGAGATCAGTTACGATGTACAAGTGTTCTGTTGTCCTTTGAGCTGATCATAATGTAGCATGAATATCATATTTGGTCGATATGATCCGAGGTTTCTTGTTAGGGGACAAGCTATCAAGTACTAAAGAGCAATTTACATACACCAAAAACTGTCTCAATCGAAGATTTCCCACCACAACGCTTACAGGAACCTTCACCGCCACAAGCAACGGAACTCTCCCGCTGTTTTTGTTCTCAGTGAGTGCCTCTTGAAGACCTGATCCAAATTCACTCTTCCCACTCAGACGAATTTGCATCACAGTAATATTATTGTGGCCTTGACGAAAAGCTGGGAGCTTCCCTGAGCAAAGGTTTGCATCTTTGTACCAAAATACTACCTTGCTGTCTTGACCATATATTAAACTGATATGAGAATTGGGATTATTGGCCTCCACGTTTACAATGAACTCAGTTTTCAGGCTGAAATCTGTCTGAGCTTCAAAGGTTTTGATATCCATGGACTTAACCTTGTAGGTAGGCACCTGGGGTATGTAGATTGTGTAAAAATATAAAGAAAGTCCGGCAATAAGGAGCATCAGGAGGAAGAGGAAGCAATAACAGCAGCATATGCACTTCAGGCAACCATTTCCTGACTTTTTAGGGTGGCCGTATTGAGGAACCTTGCGATGATTGTGATAAGGAGGTGGTCTTATGCTTCCATTTGGCTGCAGCGTCACGTAAGTAGGTGGAGGTGCATGCATTGTTGAATGATGATCATAACCAATTAAGGCAAAGAGATGAAACCCTTTTCAGGGTTGATTTTGGGGTGGGGGGTGGGGGGGGGGGGGGTGGGAAAGAGAATAGTTTAGAGCTAGATAGGCTCCATTGTTTTAGGGGATTGTTACACATGTGTGGTTAAAAAGAAAGAATCTGCTGTTATGGGTTGAAACTGATTTTTGATGAATGACTTTTATTTTTATCTTTTTTATGGGTTGGCAATTCCTGATGACTTGTTTATATGCTATTTTTGACAGGAGTAATGCTACAGACACAAACTATTTTACAAACATTTTACAAATTCTTTAATGTGGCATCTCCATTTCGGCGTATTGATTTACAATTGTTTTGATGTAGTCCAGAGCCACATGATATCTTTGATGTTGAGTATGGCATCAATGATTTGTAAAATATTTGTAGAATAGTTTGTGTCTCTAGCATTATTCTTTTGACTAATGCCCATGCGAGTTTGTTGAGGGGATGAGTTAACTTCTTGCTTTTCATATTATGAAATGAAGTTCGTGTAAGTAAAGTAGATAGATAAAATACAACTCTCTTGTAGTATTATGTCTCAGCCCCATCAAAAAAAAAAAAAACCTGATCCATGACATTTAGGTCTTTTAACAAAGTTGAGCAACAGGGCATCTAGAGTCAATTTAGTATAAACCTGAAGACTCTGAACTACAACCAAACTTTTGAAATCCTAGCTAGAATCATAGAGGACATAAACTGATGGATAATATTACATTCGCCGCCTAGGAGAGAAGACACGACTTATGGCTAATCCGTATTTACAAGACCTCAAAGAGCTTATCCGCACGAACGACACGAATGAAACAGCAACAGATTTAACCTTAATAGCAGCTTTTTTAAGTTTCCTAGACTTGAGTAATTTCCCCGAATCGGATCCTAACTTGTAACCTTGCAGGAAAATCAGCCTTTTCTTCGCCCTTTTGCGCTTATAACTAACAGAATTATTCCCACTTGCCTTATTATAATCACCAGGATGAACATGACTAATTACCTTTCGCCTCGAACTAGTTATTTTTCGATAATTATTATCGTCTCCATCCAGTGGCTCGTAGAGGCTCCTTCGGCTAAAACTCTGAGTGGTGTTTCTTAGCAGAGT
This sequence comes from Panax quinquefolius, assembly GCA_020205615.1. Taxonomy (NCBI): domain Eukaryota; kingdom Viridiplantae; phylum Streptophyta; class Magnoliopsida; order Apiales; family Araliaceae; genus Panax; species Panax quinquefolius. The sequence continues at coordinate 100,521,692 of CM035168.1, read as the reverse complement.
ATTCATGGCTGCTATACATACAGTTTTCTTAGAAGTAGATGGACAATTCCTTCCCTTCTTTTATAGTATACTACAAGTATAGACATAGATGTATGTGCATTTATTATACACGTTTTGACTGCTTACGCATGTTATTCGTACAAGGTGGGCGGGCGCAAGCAAGCAAGCAAGTCTTTAAAATAGACCAAGAAATTTCTGAGTAGTACAAGGCAGCCACACCATGCTCCCTTGGCACTTGCGTATAGGTATGTATATATAGACTAAACTGGCACGAACGTTCGTGTACACACCATGTACCACTCCCTCAGTCCGATGAAAATTAGAGACATTTTTTATTTTGTTTAAACCATGAAAATGTTTAATTGATCGAGTATTATTATTATTATTATTATTATTATTATTATTATTATTATTATTATTATATTCTAACTGATGTTATAATATTGTGAATAAATTTTAAAATATAATATTTTTTTTTTATTTAAAACTTATCATTTTACAAATATATTGTTAATTTTAGTAGTAGAATCCACGTAGTCCAAGTCTAGGAGACTAAAATATCCAAAACCCAAAAATATCAAATCCCATGTGAAAAAATGTTCACCAAGTTTGACCACATTTTTTTTTGTTTTTATTTTGTTCAAGTTGTATTTGTTTACATTAATATTATCTCCTGCTGATGAAAAAAAAATTGAAATCTTCTCATTTGCAATGTCTTAATTAATTAATGACTCCTGATGCTGGAGCTAAAATATTGCTTCCATGGTTCGATTATAGTACTAGAATAGAGCACGTGCACCACATGTGGTCGTCACTATAAATAGTATTTAATTATGTATATATTAATATTCCAAATGATAAATCCTAGTCCATCATTCACATCAAATAACTTCATGTAAAGTTTTATGATAAAAGGGGACATGTTGGAAATTTATGGAAAATGATAAATTATAGAAGAAATGAAATATAACTTTAAAGTACACTTAAAAGAATACTTTCATTTCATTTGCTTCAAATGAACTAAGTACATGACAATTTATAGGACTCATAGGATACTTCTAGAGTTACCATAATAACTACTAGATGACTAAATTCATGTACATGAATTTAATCATTAATTACATGTTCCAAGACATTTTAAATATATATACATGTACATACATGTATCATGTATTTAGACATTACATATTCATGTACTTAATTAATTCATGAACATTCTAGAATTAATTTGGTTTAGTTAACAAGGCCTCCCGTAAACCAAATTTATTTCTCACAATGTCACAAATCCTTTTGATCTTCCGATTCCTTAAAACGCTAGAAACTCTTTTGCCATTTCCACGGATGTGAATGACACAAATAATGTTTTTTGTTTGCTAGATCGTAAGTCAGGCTTCTAAAAATCAATTAAAGCAATACGATCTAAGACAACTTTCAAATCTTCCAATTGCTTCATGTGCTTAATCTGTGCAAGAAATTCTTCCATATCAACACGTAATAATTCCCTTTGTTTCTCTAGTTTCTGCCTCTTCACCTTAAGTTCTTCAATGGAATCATTTAGCTCTGCTCATTCCTTGCCTCTTCTTTCACGATCCAAATTGATCTCTTTTCTCTCACTATCAAGTCTATTCATTTCGAAATTAACTTGTTCTATTTCTTTTGCCAATGTTTCCCTTGGTGAAGTAATATGCTGCAATTCTTGCTTCAAAAGAATAGTTCCATCTTGCAGTTTTCCTATCAATTTCACTTTGGCAAATACCCCATCATTTGGTGGCACATCACACTCAACTCCAGTTGCTGGTCTACCATTCTCTCCAAATGTAAGACCCCAACTTTTTAAATAAAGATAATTTTTCTATAAATATTATTTTTTAAATATTATGGAATGAATTTGATATAATGTTATAGTTGTGGGTAATATTTATAAATTTTGCAAAGAGTACGCAAGTTGTTATAAAATATTCGTTTGGTGGGGAATATTCTTTTGTCGGAGAATATTAAATACGACGACACAATCATTAAGTGGACCCCACAACGGAATTATTATCGGAGTTAGAAAAACAAAAATATATTTTTATGAAAATAACTTGGCGGAAGAGTTCTGATTAACTTAACTGTTGGAATACTGTTGGTTAAAATCTGAAGAATGCGCGTTGTTGCGACAATAGCATTACGGTATTGTACAATATTTTTTGAATTATTGATTCTTACATAAGAAGACACTACTCAATAATTATTCTGATGTAATTCTTATTAAATATTTTATTGATTCGATAATTGCTACGTTGATATTTTTGATTGATAATTGTCATTACAATATTTCAAATTATCAAATCAATAATTCATTTAAATATATTATTATAATATTATATTATAGTAGTATGATGTGATTATATGATAGTATGTTTTTTTTTATAATTTGAATGGTAACATTATTATAGTAAATTCATGGTATAAAAATAAAATGAGGTGGAAGAGAACAATTTGAATTTGAATTATAATGATGTAAGCGATGATGTCATCAGAACGATGAGGTAAGCAATGATGTCATCGGAAGGATGATGTAAGCAATAATGTCATATGATCGATGATGTAAGCGATGATGTCATAAATTATAGCGAAAAGACTATTTTACCCTTACTCTACCAAGCTTATAAATAGAAGCTCATTCCTTCATTATTTTTCACGAATTCACTAAAGCTTTAGAGCGAGAAAGAATAGAGAGAATAAGAGAGAAAGAAGAAGAATCTTCTGTTATTACAATATTGCGGTATCAAATTTTCTACTAAGGTAAGGGGTATTATTTCTTTCTTATTCATGAAGAGAACTTCTGTTATTCCATTATTTATTATTCTGTTGGAATAACCTGTATACGCGGGCTACCCTATACTTGGTGAAATTCTTCTGTTATTCCATTCTTTATCATTATGTTGGAATAACTTTTAATGCATCTAAAACCGCATACATGGTGAAATTCTTACATTATTCCATTTTATTATTACATTTGGAATATCGTTGCGGTATGCGTTACGCATGACACGCTTCCATTATTTATTATTCATTGAAATATATCATGTATGCATGCGTTTCTTGTGACCTAGTTCCGATTATTTATTATTACATTGGAATAACTTTTATGCATGCTTGATCTATCGCATGCACGGTGATTTCTTTTGTTATCCCATTTTTATTATACTTAGTTGGTTAAAATTTTGACTTCTATACTCCATGAAATTAGTGGAATGTCCTTGATAATTGCGCTTCATCCAGTATCTTTTCATGGAAATATTCTTCTGAGCATTCTTGAGTTTTACTCTACAAAGAAGTATCATGTGGACAATTTGGACGTTATTAGTTCTGGATAAATTAATTCTTGAACATGTTTTATTGAATTCTTATATCATTGTCATCATCCTCATGTTTATATTATGTTGAAAGTCATACGTGGCTGTAGTGCATAGATGGACTTGGTATGATTATGACCGGGGATTATTCGGTGTAATCATGGTAGTAATATTACAAATGATGTGGAAAAAGTCCTCGTTAGTAGTAATGCATTGATGGACAGTTGTTGGCATGATCATGACCATTGATGAATACACGAATATCCTTGGTCGTAGTGCATGGATAATTTGTGGTTGTGATACTAATGAATATCATTGGTCGTAGTGCAGGGATGATTTGGATTATTTATTAAGCTGAGTCTCAACGACAAAAGAGATTAAAAACCTTTTAAATCATAAAAGATAGTAGATTTTATTCTCTACTTGACTCTTTTAATGGATTGCTTGTTCATTTTGATTAAACTTGATGTTTGGTATATTTTATCGGTTTAACATTGTTGAAGGCTAATGATAATTTATTATTCGCATTATCTTAGTCATAATATTTCTTCTTTGGGCTAGTTGAGCTCACCTTTCTTTCACTTTGTTCTTGAGGAAATGAGAGCGTGGTCGGGACTAGTCGGGGAGCGGAGTGACGGTCCGGATGATAGTTTTAGTAGTCCTCACTATTACATTAAATAGTGTGAAAATAAATGTAAAGAGGACTCTTTTGAGTGTGGATATTGTCTAGATGACAATATTCTTATTAAACTCTCGGTTCGTTTTGTCGTATTTTACCACGATATTTGTATTATTAAGTTGTATTTGAATTTTGTACCATATATTTGGCGACTCAAGATGGGTGATGTATACCTATTTTGGGGGCGTCACGGTTAATATCAAAGCTTAGGGATATGATCCACAGCTAAGATGTGAGACAAGAACTAGGAGGGAGAGGCGGAAATTCTTCGCTAGTATGACCTACCTAAGTTTATTTGGTATTTAATTGGTCGGTCAGAGTATATGGATAATATGTGATATGTTAATTAACCCTTATTTTGTGGCGGTATTTGAAATGACACGTAGAAAATGTTGAGAACATCGATGGAGCACAGGAGGCCGTTGAGTCTCCACGGATCAATAATCAAGATAATGTGCATCGAAAGCGGCAATCCTTAAAGTGAAACAACAACACGGACCGGATGATGAGCGATGGAATGTTCGGAGGCTTTATTCAATTCATACGACATCGACGAGGCGGCTCTGTCCAAAATGCGGTGGAAACACTAAGAACTCTCGGATGGTCACCATTAGCGATTCGAGGCTGGGACCACCGAGTTTTTGGAGAGCGAAACCACTTAAGGCGGAGGCGTGGATAAAGCAGATCAACAAGATATTTGATGTCTTGGGATGTTCCGAGGAGCAAAAGGTTCCCTTTGCCACCTTCATATTGCGGGCAGAGTCAGATTACTGGTGGGAATCTGTAAAGCGTACTCAACCTGCCGCACTGAAGATGTCTTGGGAGAAGTTCCAAGAAATGTTCAACGACAAGTATTTTCCCGAAAATATTTGTCACATAAAAGAGGAAGAGTTCATCAAGCTGGAGCAAAACGACATGACCGTGTCGCAGTACGAAGCCAAGTTTGCTGAGTTATCCCGGTTTGCGTCTCATTTGGTTGATAATGAGGAGAGAATGACGCGAATGTTTCTAAGAGGTTTGAAATCCGAGATACGTCAATATCTTATCTCTCATAAACTGTGTTTGTATTCAGATGTTGTTAATAGGGCTCGATTATTGGGAAGCGATAATGAGTCAACCCAACCAAAAGAGAGTGAAAGTGATAATACCGGTGATAATGATCGTGAGCGGTGACAATAAGCGTGGAGGAATCAACATGCGAAATGCTAACCACTTGGTGGTAATCATGGCCAAAACAATAAGAATGAATATTTCAAGAAGAGGAGATTCAACAATGATGGAAAGATGTCAACATATTTTTGTCGTTAAGAAAGGAGAGCGACCACCTATCATATGCTTCAAATGGAGAGAGAGGACATATCGGTCAAAGCTCAGCGATGCCATCCAAAGCATGTTACAATTTTGGAAGAGAAGGTCACCTGGCCCAATTTTGTTGTGCACCGAAGGCAAGTCCAGCTGGGATGGAGGCATCAAAGGTCGTCGCAACGAAAAAAGCAGGTAGTTCAAGGAGGCGTTTGTCGTGACCTCTCAGAAAGTAAGGAACCCGAACGAAGACATCATGGGTAAGCTTATCATAAACTCTAGCGAAGTATATACCTTATTTGATACCGATTCTACCCATTCTTTTATTTCTCCTACCTGCGCTCAACGTTTAAATTTAACTCCGGAGAAATTGGACCTTGACTTATCTGTTGAAACTCCATTGAGAGAAACCTTCATTACATCCACTGTTTATAAATCTTGTTTGGTTCAAATCGGTACCCACACATTACCTGTTGATCTTATTTCATTGAAAATACTTGCATTTGACGTAATTCTAGGGATTGATTGGTTAACTACTCATCATGCAAAAATTGATTATTTTTATAAGGTTGTTAGCTTTCATATTCCTAACCAACCTATTATGCGAATTCAAGCAACCAAACCATTAAAATCAATCACTGTCATCTAAAGCCATAAAGTTATTCATTTATTAAAAAATGGATGTCAAGCTTTCTTAACTCATGTCACGGATCTAAACAAAAATGCGTCAGTTTTGAATGATATTTCTATTGTTAATAAATTTCCTGACGTATTCCCTGAAGAACTTCCTGGCCTACCCCCAGAGTATGAAATTGAATTTTGTATCGACCTTGAATCCGGTACAAAACCCATTTCCAAAGCCCCATATCGAATGGCTTATATTGAACTTCACGAGTTAAAGACCCAACTACAGGAATTGTTAAACATTGGCTTTATTCGTCCTAGTACTTCTCCTTGGGGTGCTCCTGTTCTATTCGTGAAAAAGAAATATGGGAGTATGCGACTTTGTATTGATTATCAGGAGTTGAATCATGTCACCATCAAAAATAGGTACCCATTGCCACGTATTGATGACCTGTTTGACCAGTTAAAAGGAGCCAAATTCTTTTCAAAGATTGAACTTCGTTCTGGATATCACCAATTGAAGATTAGAACCGATGACATTCCAAAGACGGCTTTCAGAACTCGGTACGTGCATTATGAATTCCTAGTCATGTCTTTTGGATTGACTAATGCTCATGCTGCTTTCATGGATATAATAAACCGAGTATTCACGGAATATTTGGATCACTTTGTGGTCGTCTTTATTGATGACATCCTTATTTATTCCAAAAGCCGTGAAGATCATGAAAGCAACACTCGAGGTCGATACTCCAAAAGCCGTGAATATAAGTTTTATGCCAAGTTGAAGAAATGCGAGTTCGGGCGAGGAAGTAGCATTCCTTGGTAGCGTAGTATCAAGCCATGGAATATCTGTTGACCAAAGAAAGATTGAAGCTATTCAAAGTCGAGAGCAACCTAAATCGATGGCCAAAATCGTAGCTTTCTCGGCTTTTGGTTATTATCGGAGATTCGTATAAGGGTTTTCTCGAATCGCTACCCCATTAACTCAGCTGACTTGGAAAGATACAAAATTCGGTTAGAACGAGGAATGTGAGAAGAGTTTTCAAGAACTCAAGAGGAGACTCATTTCAGCACCTGTTCTGACAATACCATCTAGCTTGGTGGGATTTTTCATCTCTGGTGATGCTTGAGCAAAGGTTAGGATGTGTTCTCATGCAACATGGGAAAGTCATAGCCTATGCCTCTCGACAACTCAAAGAATATGAGAGAAATTATCCTACTCATGATCTAGAGTTGGCAGCTGTTGTTTTCGCACTTAAAATTTTGAGGGATTACTTGTATGGGGAGAAAGTGGAGATCTTTACGGATCATAAAAGCCTCAAATATTTCTTCACTCAAAAGGAACTCAACATGCGACAACGACGTTGGCTTGAATCATTGAAAGATTATGATCATACCATCAATACCATCACGGAAAAGCGAGCGTGGTAGTTGGACGATTGAGTAGAAGATCATATCTGATCTGAGTGTGATATTGACAACGTAAAGGCCCATTTTGTGTGACTTGCAAAGGATGGAGATAGAGTTAAAAACTCCAGGGATCCATGTGATGATGGCGAATATACGAGTAGAACCGACTTTAATTGATAAAGTTAAAGCTGCGAAAAATATTCAAACGATCCGGCAACGTATAAAAATCTCACAAGATAGACAAAAAAGTTATGCTGATCTTCATCGAAAGGACGTGGAATTTGATATTGGAGATCATGTGTTGTTACGTGTTGCTCCATGGAAAGAATTTACGAGAATTGGAAAGAGAGGAAAGCTCAATCCTCGATTCATTGGCCCATTTTTAATCCTCGATCGAGTAGGAACTGTGGCGTATAGACTCGCTTTACCGCCAAGTATGTCTCGTGTTCATAAAGTTTTCACATATCCATTATTACGTAAATATGTGGAAGACCGAACCACATTATTGAGTTAGCAAATGAACGAAATAGCGGAAGATTTGACGTATGAAGAGGTTCTGTTCAAATCTTGGATAAAAGGAACATATTCTACGCTCCAAGGTTATACCTCAAGTCAAAGTTTTGTGGAGAAACCACGATGTTGAGGAAATGACACGGGAGTTAGAATCGAAATGAAATCAAGATATCCTTACCTTTTCGACATACCAGTCGTACCCTAATTTCGATGGCGAAATTTCATAAGAATGGGAGGTCAGAAGACCCCAACTTTTTAAATAAAGATGATTTTTCTATAAATATTATTTTTAAATATTATGGAATGAATTTGATATAATGTTATAGTTGTGGGTAATATTTATAAATTTTGCAAATACGCATGAGTTGTTATAAAATATTCATTTGGTGGGGAATATTCTTTTTTGTGGGGAATATTAAGACGACGACACAATCATTAAGTGGACCCCTACAATGTAATTATTATCGGAGTTAGAAAATGACAAAAATATTTTTATGAAAATAATTGGCGGAAGAGTTTCACAGATTAACTTTGTTGGAATACTTGGTGGTTAAAATACAATAACACGCGTTGTTGCCGCATAAAGAAATTGCAGTATTGCATACGATATTTTTAGAATTATTGATTCTTACGTGAGAAGGCACTACTCAATAATTATTACAGTAATTCTTATTTAATATTTTATTGATTCGATAATTGCTACGTTGATATTTTTGATTCAATAATTGTCATTACATAGTATTTTAAATTATCAAATCAATAATTCATTTAAATATATTATTGTAATATTATATTATAGTAGTATGATGTGATTATATGATAGTACTTGAAATATTCGTACGACGGTACAATCATTGGTGGACCCCACAAAGGAATTATTATCGGATTGAGAAAATGACAAAAATATTTTTATGAAAATAACGGCGGAAGTTTTGCCATTAAAACTATTGAACTACTCGGTAGTAAAAGTACAGTAATACGCGTGGTTGCATAGTAGCACACAATATTGGTTATTGATGCTTACGTGATAAGTCACTCAGTTATATTCAATTATTGCTCTGATAATTCTGCATCATATCTCTCATATTATTGATTCGATTATTGTCACCGTATCATCTGCGTTATATGATATACTATTAAATCAATAATTGAGACGACAAATTTGTTCATATTATTAAATTGTAATATTTACAATGTCTAGAAGTTCTGTCAAGGAGAGGTTTGGTCACCTAATTGCGCGCCAATAGGGAGAAATCCTTATTGGAAAGCCCTCTTTCACAGGAACAACTTTGGTTGTTAAATATTGTGAGTTATAATATTAATGATGAATAAGTTCGTGTTGATTAAAGATGAATTTGATAGTTCCATTGTATTGGGATTATTGGTGTTAGTGGAAGTCGACATTTATTTCGATAATAATTTATGTCTAGAGGTTATATTATTCAATAGGGTATTCAGGGCACTTTTCGTGTCGGAGTACTATTCACGAGTTACTATTCACGAGTTACTATTCATGAGTTACTATTCACGAGTTACTATTCACGAGTTATTATTCATGAGTTACTATTCACCTGAACAAAATATATTTCTTTTCGGTCCAAATCATTTTTTGGTACAATATTATTCCATGAGGAGATGTGCTAATTTTTCAGACCGTTGGTTGAAATTATAATAGTAAATCAATATAAACCGCTGGTTTAAAGTTTTAATAGTGAATCAGTATGGACCGTTGGTTTAAAGTTTTAATAGTGAATTAGTATGGACAGTTGGTTTAAAGTTTTAATAGTGAATCAGTATGGGTCGTTGCTTTAAGTTTTAATATGGACCGTCCGTTTAAAAGTAAATCAATCTGGACCGGTCATGAATTAGTTACTATTCAGTCCATTTTCCTATAAATAGAAGCTCATTCCTTCATTATTTCTTACGAATTCACTGAAATTCTAGAGAGAGAAATTATAGTGAGAAATTATAGAGAGAAGCTATAGAGAGAAAATCTATAGGGAGAAAGAAGAAGAGAAGTCTGCTACCTTTCTATTCCAATATCCGATTTCTTCTAAGGTAAGGGTATTATTCTTTCGTATTCATGAAGAAAATTACTTTCTTTCAATACTCGTAAGAGTTGTTATTCCATTCCTTATTATTATGTTGGAATAACTTTGTCATCTGATATTGCATACATGGTGAAATTATTCTATTATTCCATTCCTTATTATTATGTTGGAATAACACATACATCAAGTATCTGCATACATGGTGAAATTCTTCTATTATTCCATTCCTTATTATTATGTTGGAATAACTTTGTCATGAAGTAATCGCATACATGGTAAAATTCTTCTATTATTCCATTCCTTATTATTATGTTGGAATAACATGTACATGCCAATAATTGCATACATGGTGAAATTCTTCTATTATTTCATTCCTTATTATTATGTTGGAATAATCATTTTATCTGAAAAATACCGCATACATGGTGAAATTCTTCTATTATTCCATTCTTTATTATTACATTGGAATATCACAGCTTGGTGGTCTTAATTTTGCTGACTGGTTCCATTCTTTATTATACATTGGAATAACTTTGTTTATCTGCAATCCGCATCGTGGTGAAATTCATTGTTATTCCATTATTTATTATTATTCGCGGAATATCATGTCTATGCATTTTACGCCTGGGACTGGTTCCATTATTTATTATTCGACATTTATTATTACAGAATGAATATCACGTCATCTGTGCGTTTCTGTGGGACTGGTTCCATTATTTATTATTCGCATTTATTATTCTGTCGGAATATCGTCCGCGTTGCGTTTACGCCGGGACTGGTTCAATTATTTATTATTACATTTGGGAATAACCTATACATGCGGTCTCTATCGCATGCATGGTGAATCATACATTATTCCATTTTTATTATTACATTGGAATAACACATACATGTGGATTACCACATGCGTGGTGAATGATCCTTTATATTCATTCCTTATTAAATTATGGAAATGATCAGTTACGTTGATTATGATGAGAGTTATAATAAAAGCATTGGACAGATGAAAATCATGGTTATATGAAGTATTAGTAAGTGTTATGATGAGTTATGTTGGTTATTATGTGAAAACATGAAAGTTACTTAGAAATCACAAAGGGTTGAAAATCAGATTTTGGTGAAAATGGAACATGAAATTCAATTGACCATATCTCCTATTATATTTTTAATTTTTGAGTGTGGTCAAGTTCTAGAGTTAGATCTATGAGTTTTGTAGCATCTCCAAGTGGAATCACTGGAAAAGGTGTTGTAGATTTTCGTGTGGACTGATTTTAGCAAAGGAGTCAAAAGTTAGAAATTATCGAAATATTATTGTCAGATTTTTAGAAGAAACATTTGACCACTTAATTTGTGAGAAAAATTCTGGCCTTTTGGGACATGAAAGTATATGGTATAAGGTACCTCCTGTCCAAAAATGAATTCATTCCAACTTAAAATGAACAAGTTATGACCATTTTAATATTTAGGTTTTTCTGACGAAAAACGCTATAACCGGAGTTCTATAACTCCGATGACCATGAAATTTAAATTGGAGGTTCACGTTAATATATATAACATCCTGCCAAGATTTGGGAATTTCTGGAGTTAACCTTGAGGTAGCTAATTTCTTAAGGAATTAATTAGAAATTAATTTTTGAAAAATAGTAAATGAATTTTAAAAATTCGAGAAAATATATATTCAATATGGGACTATATTACGCTAAATCTCGAGAAAAAATATTTTTAGAACTAATTTGGTATTTTTTATGAAAATAGTTTAATTCTGAACATATGAGTTAAATATGTTATGTGAAATGTGAAGTTGGAAAATAGGATTTTGTGGCTTGGAAATCCTATATAAGGTATATGAAGATTTTTGATAGGGATTTGATCATTGGTGATGAAATTTTATGAGTATAGCATTTTGAATAACTAAATGCATTATTTGGTAAAGTGTAAACAATTGAAATAAATTGTTTATAAGTTTAAGAAGTGATTAAAATATTGTTATTATATTAATAATATTAGATTATGAGTGGTTGATAATATTTGGATAAATTTAAAGTCTTTAATATTTATCCTTGGTTGCAGTTGATTAATGTTTATATCATTGTCATCATCCTCATGCTTATATGGTAATAAAAGTTATCTTGGCTTACGTGCAAAGATGGACTGTGGATTATTGAATTGTATATCTTTGGCTTACGTGCAAAGATGGACTGTTGGTTGTTGGTTTTATAGTTGTATATCTTTGGCTTACGTGCAGAGATGGACTTGGTATGATTATGACTAGGGATTTTTCGGTATAGTCATTACCATTGATGATTTAATGAATATCTTTGGCTCGTAGTACAGGGATGATTAGAAGATGTGGTTTATTTATTAAGCTGAATCTCAGCGATAAAAGTTGATAAAAACATTTTTTTAAATCATAGAAGATAGTAGGTTTTATTTTCTAACTTGACTCTTCTAATGAATTGCTTATTCCGCTGCAGTTAAACTTGATGTCTATTGTATTTTATCAGTTTAACATTGTTGAAGGCAATTGATAATTTATTCTACATTATCATAGTCATAATATTTCTTATTGGGCTAGTTGAGCTCACCCTTTCTTTCACTGTTCTCTTCAGGAAATGAGAATATAGCTGGGACGAGTCGGGGAAAAGAGTGACGGTCCAGATGATAGCATTAGTAGTCCTCACTATTCTATTAAATAGTATGACAATAAATGTAATGAGGACTCCTTTGAGTGTGGATATTGTCTAGATGACAACATTCCTATTAGAACTCTCAGTTTATGTATTGTCGTATATTACACGACGATTGTATAATTAAGTTTGTATTTGTATTCTGTACCATGTATTTGGCGACTCAGAATAGGTGATGTATACCTATTTTGGGGGCGTCATAATTGGTATCAAAGCTTAGGGATATGATCCCTAGCTGAGATGTGAGATAAGAACTAGGAGGGAAGAGACGGGGAATTCCTTCGCTAGTATGACCTACCTAAGTTTATTTAGTATTTAATTGGTTGGTCAGAGTATAGGGATAATATGTGAGATGTCAATTAACTCTTATTTTGTGACAGTGTTTGAAAATGGCAGCTGAAAATGTTAGCAATGGAGTGAATGAGACCATTGAGACACCTTTAATCACTAACCAGGTTAATGTGATGTTAGACGAAGAAGAAATTAGAGATATCTACGTGGTGAGTGAAGAACTAATAGTTGCACCCGAGCTAGTCGTAGAGGTAACAGCTGAGAGTGAGGAAGAAGAGGAAGAAGAGGAACCTGAGGAAAATTTATTAGAAGAATTTTATAATCAAAATTTAGAATTACAAAATCGTATTCATGAGTTAGAAGAGCAGGCGGAAGAACGGCAGGCGGTTGTAGAGCAAAGAGATGAAACAATTCAAAATTTTGTTACCCGATGTGCGATACTTGAACAGAAGCACTCTTTGGTAGAGTATAAGATATTAGAGCTGGAATCTGAGAATGCTTTGATCAAAGATCTGATGAAAGCTTAAACAACTGAACGAAGGAGAATAGATGATGCATGGATAAAAGCCGCACGACGCGTTGATATTGTCGAAAAAGACGTCTGATCCAATAAAGTCAAAATAGATGAAATGGATTTTGCTTTTTGGACAACAATTGGGAGATCCAACATCGAATTGAATTACCCATGCGAGAGGTCAACCCCAATTCGATATGGATGGGAGAATAATGATTCAAATCATGGATCGAGGAATATGACGAAGCATTTAAGGGTGGAATGTACCTATAAAGAAAGTCAAATCCAGTAGTTTAAGTGAGAAGCGTTTGTCAAGAAACCCGAACGAAGTTATTACGGGTAAGTTAATTATAAACTCTTGCGAAGTCTATATCTTATTCGATACTAGTTCTACCCACTCTTGTATTTCAACTAGTTGTGTTCAACGTTTAAATTTGACTCCTGAGAAGTTAGACTTTGACTTATTGGTTGAAACTTCGTTAGGAGAAACTTTCGTTACCTCCACTGTTTATAAATCTTGTTTCAAATCGACCCTTTCACGTTACCTGTCGATGCGTTACGCATGACCTGGTTCCGTTATTTATTATTTTGTTGGAACATCCTGTCTGTGCGTTTACGCATGACCTGGTTCCATTATTTATTATTCTGTTGGAATATCATGTCTGTGCGTTTGCGTATGACCTGGTTCCGTTATTTATTATTCTGTTGGAATAACCTGTCTGTGCGGTCTATCGCATGCCTGGTGATTTCTTTTGTTATCCCATTATTTATTATACTCAGTTGGTTAAATTTTGACTTCTATACTCTATGAAATTAGTGGAATATCCTTGATAAATGCGCTTCATCCAGTATCTTTTCATGGAAATATTCTTCTGAGCATTCTTGAGTTTTACTCTACAAAGAAGTATCATGTGGACAATTTGGGACGTTATTAGTTCTGGATAAATTAATTCTTGAACTTGTTTTATTGAATTCTTATATCATTGTCATCATCCTCATGTTTATATTATGTTGAAAGTCATCTGTGGCCTGTAGTTCATAGATGGACTTGGTATGATTAAAATCAGGGATTATTCGGTGTAATCATGACCGTAATGTTACAAATGACGTGGAAAAAGTCCTCATTGGCCCGTAATGCATTGATGGACAGTTGTTAACATGATCATGACCATTGATGAATACACGAATATCCTTGGCCGTAGTGCATGGATAATTTATGGTTGTGATACTAATGAATATCCTTGGCTGTAGTGCAGGGATGATGTGGATTATTTATTAAGTTGAGTCTCAGCGACAAAAGAGATGAAAAACCTTTTAAATCATAAAAGATAGTAGATTTTATTCTCTACTTGACTCTTTTAATGGATTGCTTGTTTCGCTGCAGTTAAACTTGACGTTTGGTATATTTTATCAGTTTAACATTGTTAAAGGCTAATGATAATTTATTCGGCATTATCTTAGTCATAATATTTTTTACTGGGCTAGTTGAGCTCACCCTTTCTTTCACTGTTCTCTTCAGGAAATGAGAACATAGCCGGGACTAGTCGGGGAACGGAGTGACGGTCCAGATGATAGTTTTAGTAGTCCTCACTATTCTGTTAAATAGTGTAAAAATAAATGTAAACATGACTCTTTTGAGTGTGGATATTGTCTAGATGACAATATTCTTATTAAACTCTCAGTTTACGTTTTGTCGTATTTTACACGACAGCTGTATTATTAAGTTGTATTTGAATTTTGTACCATATATTTGGCGACTCAAGATGGGTGATGTATACCTATTTTGGGGGCGTCACACCAAATGCATATTGTGGCTTCACTGTCAGGAGGACCTTCTCTTCCTTCTTCATTGTCTTTATGGCTTTTTTCATAGCAGGACAAAGATACCCATCTTTCACAATGAACTCCACCCCATCAGATTTTGAAATTAGCATTTCATCATCAAGCCTAGCCTCATATTTAACTAATACTTCATCTAGGTCTTCAGGATTTCGTCAGTTTTCTCCTTCAATAAGTATCTTCTTGAATATTCCTTTATCTTTACATATATCCTTGACACTTGACAAAGAGAGCAACTCAACCTCAAACTGGAGAGTTGCATTTAGAGGAATAGTTAGTGGTGATCCAGATTTTCCAAAGACCAACTCAAGTGGTATGGTGAAGACATCTTTTTCACCTTTGTTTATTATTTTGATACCTTCATCTCATCCTTTTATTACTTGACCTTGACTGAGCTTGAACTTAAATGGTGTACCACGGTCACGGCTCGAATCAAACTGGATTCCATCAAGCAAAGTACCCACATAATGAACTTTAACTTCATCACCAGAGCCAAGATGTCCCCATCCTTCACATTCCTTAACCATCTTCTTCCTCAGTCCATTCTTTCCGATCTCCACAAAACTCATCACTCTAAATATCAAATCATTATTTTTGATATTCAAAATATTTTTCTCATGCTCATCCAAAATTTTGAATTCTTTCTTTTCATCCTTTTCGTCAACAATCTCTTCTATTTTTTCAATTTCGACAATTTCTTCGACGCTTTCTTTTTCTTCTTCTTTTACCTCTTCAAATGCTTCTTTACTTGGCGTCTCTTCAATTTTTTCTTTTTAATCTTTAACTTTCATAATTTAATCAACACAAATCTGTCCGTCTTCCTCTTTCGAGATATCTTTAAAAAAATTCCTTTTTACTTTCTTATTCAACTTCATCAATTTCTTTTACAAGTTTCTTACCTTCTTCCAAAAACCAAGACTCTTTAGGTAATGATGGACCTTTATAATTATTTCAAATCAATTCAAGTTCATTCCATAACTGAGAAAGAGAATCAAAACTTGCAACACGTTTCCAAACTTATTCACGCATTACTCCTTACAAAATCTTCCTTGTTCTTTTTCCTTTCATTTCTCGAACTTTTTTTAAAAAATACACTTTTCAAGATTTGAAATGACATCTTGCCATAAATTGCAAGTTTCAAGAAATACTCTAATCCTTATGCTCCAAACTTTGTAATTTGTGACCACTAATTTTGCACCAAACCTAGGAAACATCATTTTTCTATAATTTACCTCTCCAAAACGCTATCAATATGACGACCTTTGTGATGTGCTTCAACTCACAAACTTCTTCAAATTTCTTCTCAACAAGCACCTTTGCTAGGTTGAAGTCCGAAACTCTAACGCGCACACTTTGCACTTGCCCAGCAGAACAGTTCAATGACAACACATCACCTCTCTTGGGTCCTCTACCTTTACTTCACTTTGGTTTAACCTTATTTAAACCTTTGAATTAACCTTAGCTCTGATACCACTCGTTGGAAATTTATGGAAGATGATAAATTATAGAAGAACACTTAAGAATACTTTCATGTCACTTGCTTCAAATGAACTAAGAACATGACAATTTATAGGACTCATATAATACTTCTAGAGTTACCATGATAACTACTAGATGACTAAATTCATGTACATGAATTTAACTATTACATGTTCCAAGACATTTTAAATACATTCATGTACATATATGTATCATGTATTTAGACATTACATATTCATGTACTTAATTAATTCATGAACATTCTAGAATAATTAAATTTAGTTTAGTTAACAGAACATCTTGTCTCCAAATTCTAAATATGGTAAAACTAATTTAATTTGTCGTTCATCACCTGCGTCTACCGGGTGAACTGCATAAATTTTGTTTCTTGTGTATTATTATTATTATTATTATTATTATTATTATTATTATTATTATTATTATTATTATTATTTTTCTCTCAATTTTTTGGATATTATTTTTGTTGCGATGTTATTCTTTAACAATATATTAATTTTTTTCCCAATAATATTTTATCTAAATAAATTAGACAAATTTTATTAATTAATTATCTTAAATTTTATCTTGCAAAATTTCATCAATAATAGTATATAACATATAAGTCAAGAAGTTATCCACTCCTCAATTGAATTAGATTAATTAGTTGGTGAGTTAACTTTCAAACAAAGTTAATAAATTATTATTCATTGAACTTGCATTAATGAATTGTTCATTGAACTTTTATTTTCATTCCATTTACTTTCTTTCACTATCATATTAATTATTTATCTTCCTTTCCCTTTATTTCTTATTAGGTAGGAAAATCCAAGATAAAACTTAACAACTTTCAACTTCATTAATATGTAACTTTATAACTTTAATAGTATAAATTGAATAAAAAAAAATTTATTCAAAATTTTAAATTCATACAAATGCATATTTTTGTCTATATTATTTATACATATTCACTACAAAAACACATATAATTAATAGGGAATAATGATATGTTTTATTTGTGCACAGTTTATCAAAACTATATCATTTTTTGACAGATTTGTTTTTGATTTTTGATTTGAGAGGAGAGAAATTATTTTTTTTAAACAAATCTGCCAAAACGATAATTTTGACATATTGTGCACAAATAAAATATGCAATACTGTATATAAGCATATTACCTTACCCTAATTAATATTAGTTATCAACACACTAACACAAATATCTTATATATATATATATATATATATAGAAAATGATCCATAGCAAATAAAAATTAATTTCATCATCCGCTATACACACAAAAAAAACTTTTCATATCCGCTAGTTGAACTAGCGGAAGAAGAATTATCCCAAATTCTGAGAAGTCAGCGAATTACTCGTGGAAAGACATTCCCCTTCACATCATTTAGACGAGAGATATCCAATCCTAATGCTTGACGAAACAATCCTAATGCAGTAGGCCAAGTACCTCGAAAGTTGAGATTACGTGTAAGAATACTGTAAATCACAAGCAGGTTGTTGAGTATTAACTTCAAAAAAACAAAATGATTGATCAGAAAAAGTTTCAATAAATAGTATTAAATCAAGTCATACCCGTCCAACTCTAGCATAAACTGAGGGGTGCTTCCCTAAATTATGGAGAAGTGGTGTGTCAGGGATGACCCTTTCTTTAAGTATCAAGTCATTCTCAAAACCCTTTTTAGAGGTGTTTCTCCTCCTTGGCCTTGAAGCCTCATCGGTATTAGGTACTCCATCTGAGGTTTTCGGATTCCATAGCATATTAGATTTGGGATAATTCTTCTTCCGCTAGTTGAACTAGCGGATATATAAATTTCCTCCCTTTGTGTCCGCTACTTCAAGTAGCGGATAATGAAATTAATTTTTAAATCTCAGCCTTTAATTTATGTAATGTATGGTGGAGATTTTATTTGCCCATTTTTTATCCATATCAAGTATTTGCTATGGATCATTTCCCTATATATATATATATATATATATATATATAGTCATTGATAAAGCCGTACCTTCTGAATTATTAAGTGATTTATCCGATCCTCGGCCGGCAATGAAAAATTCACCACGAGCTAGGATCATCAATCACGATCCTTCATACATTCACCCACCTAAAAAAATTTATTCACTTTCACATTGAATAATAACTAGAACTAGAGTCATATGTATGCATGCGTGCATGCATGCTGCATGTGGTGCAGAACATAAAAATTAAAGAAAAAACACCAGTAAAATCTTGAAGAACCCAACTTAATTCCTCATAATATAGTTACGTTGACAGACCACAACAAAAAACAAATTTAGGAATTATAATTAATTCGATATTGAAATTAACATCGATATATCAAATGTGTATGTCTTCTCCATATATATATTGGTCTCATGACTTATATTTTCAAATAAATGTTTATAATACTCTGATATATAGATCGATCTATTTCAATTTTCAGGTGACAAAATGCATACTTTTTGCAAAATTATTGCACATCGAAATTAAATTACGTACTAGCTAGGTGATTTAATATATATATATAGGGGTTCTATCCACAGCAACTAGTTGCTGTAGAGCAACCCCTTTTTTAGCCTTGTGTCAATTTTTTTTTCTTTTTTTGCTCCAGCTGCTATAACACAAGACTTAAAAAGGGGTTGTTCCACAGCAACCGGTTGCTGTGGATGTGATAGACTCTACGGCACGCTTGCATGAGGTGGTCGTCGCCCAGATCGTTTCTAGCACAGTTGTTGGGTGAATTGCTTGAAACACCTTAACCCCTCGTCTATACTTTAGACGGTAATCTTGGTACAATAGCTCGCGTTTGGAATCAGCGTTGAATGGACACCAACGACACCTTGACCCCTCGCTTATATTGAAGCGGTAATCTCGGTACAATCGATGATTGATGCGGTAGAAGACGCCACACACAACTATGAATTGTTGTATGATAAGTCAAATTGAATCTCAAAGAAATAACTAAGAAACTACTAATTTCTTTGGAATTATTCAAAGAACCAAAAGTAGAGAATAAACTCACAAATATATTGAATAATGAATAATGACCTCTATTTATACTACTCAAAACAATTCAAATCCTAATAGGAATTTATAAACTATAACCCTAATTTCTATAAGGAAATAGAAGTCAATTTGGAAAAGAAATTCTAATTAAAAGAAATCATAATTACAATAAGATTTAAAACTAATCCTAGATCAAAAATACTTTCCTAACCGTGTAGGAATTATGTTAAAACTGATATTCCTTTATAAGCCAAAATCCGCGTACTATTAAAAATTTATAAGAACCAGCTTGATGATTGTAAAAATGTGGCCCACCAAAAACAATATATTGCTGAATCCATGCATTGCTTCATGTATATTATTGTTGACAAGCCCACTTGAATTGGTAAGTCTGATAACTTAAAGAAAACATATGGCCCACGTGATCAATAACCTTGCCAAATTTCAATGTCATGTATATATCCCATATAAAGTCTGATAACTTTTGGAAAAAAAACTGCGGCCCACATGATAACTAATAAATTAATTAAACCATCCCATTCGGTTGCATGTAATATATGTGGACTTTGCTAAAAAGATTGGGCTTGTATTAAATTGACCCAAATTTGTGTCTCATGCTCTTTTACCTCCTCTTTGGATTTCCTTACGCTAGCTTCAGCCCAAACATCTTGGATCAATCCATTGAGACCTTGTTTGAACCTCTTAGTTCTTGTCTTGCTTGATCCCCACGTCCCTTTAGTCTTATTTGAGTCCACACATGTCATGTCCTCAGCATTCCTCTCCTTTTGAAAGGGATTTGTCCTCAAATCGTCACCTACATCAAACGGACTTAGATTAGTAACGTTAAATGTGGCACTAACATTATACTCACCTGGAAAACCAATTTATAGGCATTGTCATTGATACGCTCGAGAACTTGAAATGGACCATCTCCCCTCGAAAGCAATTTCGAACGCCTTTGAACGGGGAATCTTTCTTTCCGCATATGTAACCACACCCAATCTCCTGGTTCAAAGATCACTTAATGTCGTCCCTTGTTCGCGTGCTTAATGTACTGTTCCGTCCTCCGTTCAATGTTTAGTCTGGCTTTTTCATGAATTTTCTTAACAAGATCAACCTTTTTCTTTCCATCCATGTTAGTATATTCGTAAAAGCAGTAATGGTGATAAATCCAACGGTGTCAAGGGATTAAAACCATATACAATTTCAAATGGAGAAAAATTAGTAGCAGAATGAACAGAATGGTTATATGCAAACTCAATATGTGGTAAACATTCTTCCCATTGCTTGATATTCTTTTTAATGATAGCCCGTAATTAATAATGCCGACAAAGTCCTATTTACTACTTCAGTTTGACCATCAGTTTGTGGATGACAAGTAGTTAAAAATAACAGTTTAGTACCTAATTTACACCACAAGGTCTTCCAAAAGTAAATTAAGAACTTTGTATCTCTATCAGAAATAATAGTTTTAGGCATACCATGTAAACGCACAATCTCCCTAAAGAACAAATCAGCAACATGAGATGCATCATTAGTTTTATGACATGGAATAAAATGTGCCATTTTTGAAAATATATCCACGACCACAAATATCGAATCATAACCATGCTTAGACCTAGGTAAACCCAACACAAAGTCCATAGAAAGATCAATCCAAGGTTCATTAGGAATAGACAATGGTGTATACAATCCATGGGGTTGAACACCAGATTTAGCTTGGCGACAAGTAATACATCTATCACATATTATTTCTACATCTCGTTTTATATGAGGCCAATAAAAATGTTATTTTAAAATAGCAAAAGTTTTATCTACACCAAAATGTCCCATTAAACCACCCTCATGTGATTCCCTAACCAATAACTCACGCAAAGAACATGCAGGAATACATAGTTTATTTTCACGAAACAAGAATCCATCAATTCTAAAGTATTTACCCACAACATTCTTTTCCTAAGTTTTAAACTCTTCACCGAAATCAAGGTCATTATCATATAGCTCTTTAATTCGTTCAAACCCAAGCAATTTTGTATTAAGAGTATTTAATAAAACATACCCGCGAGACAAAGCATCTGCAACGACGTTCTCCTTACCTTGCTTATATCGAATAACATATGGAAATGTCTCGATAAATTCCATCCATCGTGCATGCCTTTTGTTCAACTTGTGCTGACCCTTCAAATATTTCAATGATTCATGATCGGTGTGGATCACAAACTCCTTAGGCCACAAGTAATGTTGTCATGTCTCCAAATCTCTAACCAAAGCATACATCTCTTTGTCATATGTAGGATAGTTCAAAGCTGCCCCACTCAACTTTTCGCTAAAATACGTCACTGGTTTCCCTTCTTACATCAACACAGCTCCAATCCCTAAACCTGAAGCATCACACTCAATCTCAAAAGTTTTAGCAAAGTTAGGCAAAATAAGTAAAGAAGCATTTGTCAATTTATCCTTAATCAAATTAAATGCTTTTTCATGTTCATCACCCCACTTAAAGCCCACACTTTTCTTGATGACCTCGGTCAATGGTGCTGTAATCTCACTGAAATTCTGAACAAAACGTCGGTAAAAACTTGCGAGTCCATGAAAGCTTCGTACTTGACTAACATTGGTTGGACTCGGCCAATCCCGGATCGCACGTATTTTCTCCTCATCAACTTGGACTTCCTGTGAACTCACAACAAAGCCAAGAAAAACAATTCTATCCGAACAAAACGTGCATTTTTTCATGTTAGCAAATAACTTTTCTTTCCTAAGTACATCTAAAACAGATTTTAAATGCAATGCACGATCTTCCAAGTTTTTGCTATAAATCAAAATATCATCAAAATAAACTACAACAAATTTTCCAATGAATGGACGCAAAACATGGTTCATTAATCTCATGAAAGTGCTAGGTGCATTAGTTAACCCAAAAGGTAATACCAACCACTCATAAAGACCATATTTAGTTTTAAACGCTGTTTTTCATTCATCACCCTATTGCATTCTAATTTGATGATATCCACTTTTTAAGTCAATTTTTTAAAATATACAAGATCCATGTAATTTATCTAACATGTCATCTAAACGAGGAATGGGATGTCGATATTTTACCGTAATGTTATTTACCGCTCGACAATCGATGCACATCCTCCATTTTCCATCCTTTTTCGGCACTAAAATCACCGGAACTGTACACGGACTCATACTTTCTCTCACGAACCCTTTCCCCATCAGCTCGTCAACTTTCCTTTGTAACTCCTTCGTCTCCTCGGGATTACTCCGATAAGCTGGACGGTTTGAAATCGTCGCACCAGGAACAAAATCAATTTGATGCTCATTGGATGATATGATCAATATGAATAGGTGGTAGTCCATGAGGAAGCTCCTCGAGAAATACATCATTGAATTCCTGTAAGAGAGATGAAACAACACTAGGCAAAGAATCATTAGCGTTAGTATTCAAAAGTGCCTCTTTATACCGAAGTAAAATCATATGCTGTTTAGAAATCAAAGCTCTTCTCACATCACTCTTTTTTGCCAGTATATTTGTTTTTCTCTCATCTTTCTTTTTCTCTCTTTTTTTCTTCTTGATTTTTCTTTTCTTCACTCTCTTTTCTTTGTACATAATCTTTCTGCAAATGAATTTGATCTTCATGTACTTGTTGTGGTGACAAAGGACGCAAAGAGATCTTCTTCTTGTCGTGAATAAATGAATATACGTTGGTAAACCCATCATGTTGAACCCTCCTATCAAACTGCCATGGTCTTCCCAATAACATATGTTGTGACACCCCCAAAATTAGGTATACGTCACCCATCTTGGGTCGCCACTTACATGGTACATAAATTCAAATACAACTTACTAATATAAGCGTAGGTGGTATGCAATACGACATAAAGCGTGAGTTTGAATACAAATATTGTCTACTAGATATTATACAAACTCAAAAGGAGTCCTCATTACAACTATTATCACACTATTTTCACGAATAGTGAGGACTACTAATGCTATCCTCCGGACCATTACTTCGTTCCCCGACTCGTCCAAGCTATGTTCTCATTTCAAGAAGAAACGGTGAAAGAAAAGGTGAGCTCAACTAGCCCAAAGAAGAAATATTATGACTAAGATAATGCGAGAATAAATTATCATTAGCCTCAACGATGTTAAAGCGATAAAATACAATAGACAAATGACCGGTTTAAGCATGCGTGGAATAAGCAATCCATTAAAAGAGTCAAGTAGAGAATAAAGTCTACTATCTTTTAGGTTTTAAAGGTTTTCATCAATTTTATATTTGAGACTCGATTTTAATAAATAAACCACCACATCTAATCATCCACGCATACCACGGTCGAGGATTTTCATCAAATTATCAATGGTCATGACTATACCAAATCACCTCTGGTCATAATCATACCAAAAACTATCCATCACCGTGCATTATGTGCCACCGAGGACTTTTGTCACATCATTTATATCAAGTCGTGATTATACCGAATGATCCTCGGTCATAATCATACTAAGTTCATCTATGACGTAAGCCAAAGATAACATAATATAACATGAGGATGATGACAATGACATAATAATTCAATAAAACAAGTTCAAGAATTATTTAATCCATGAATTATTAACGTCCAAATTGTCAACATGATCTTTTTCGTGAGAGTAAAATTCAAGAATGATCGGAAGAATATTTCCATGAAAAAGATCTTTGGATGAAACGCAAATATCAAGGATATTCTACTAATTTCATGGAGTATAGAAGTCAAAGTTTTAACCAATTGGGTATAATAAAGAATGGAATAACAAAAGAAATCACCGTGCATGCGGTACTTGCCGATAGCGAGTTATTCAGCAGAATAATAATAACGGAACAAAGTCGGTGAAATTCACACGCAAGCGGGATGTTCAAACAGAATAATAAAGATGGAACCGGATCCGGTGTAAAACACACGGATAGGATATTCCAATGAGAATGATAAAAGGCGGAACCGGTCCGGTGTAAAACACATGACAGGATGTTCCAATGAATAATAAAAAGCGAAACCAGTCCGGTGTAAAACACACGATGGGATGTTCCAAATGAGAATAATAGAAGAATGTCACCAAGTATAGGGTAAACCAGCGTATCATGGGTTATTCCAACAGTAATAATAAGCAATGGAATAACATAAGGATTTCACCAAGTATAGTAGGTATGTCATGGATATCACAAAGTTATGTATAGGGTACGCCTTTTACAAAGTTATTCAATGAGAATAATAATGAATGGAATAATAGAAGTTCTCTTCAAGAAGAAAGAATAACACCCCACTACAGTAAAAGAACCTGAATATAGAAGTAGTGAAGTAGCGAGAATACTCTTCTTCTTTCTATAACTTTCTCTCTATAGCTTCTCTCTATAATTTTCTCTCTAGAGTTTCAAATGATTAAGTAAGAAAATAATGAAGGAATGAGCTTCTATTTATAGGAAAATGGAATGCATAGTAACTAATCCATGAGCGGTCAGATTGATTTACTTTAATCGACGGTCCATATTTAAAGAAAAATCTTTTAAATAAAATATAATATATTCTATTTATATAAAAACATTTTACTATGCAAAACACTATGCAATACTATGCAAAACACTATGCAAAACACTATGCATAATAAAATATAATATATTCTATTTATAGAATAACTTTAATAAAGTATTCTATTTTATATAAAAGATGTTTACATTTTATTACGTTAATAATACGAATAAAACAAAACATCATTATTGCTATAATAATTCATATTATAAATAAACAATAATGGAATCAAACCGAGTGACTTCTCACATAAGCATCAATAATCAATACTGGTGTGCTACTTATGCAACCACACGACATCGTACTTTTACTACCGAGAGTAGTTCAACAAGAACCACGGCAAAACTTCCGCCGTTATTTCAATAAAATATTTTTGTCGTTTTCTCAATCAAACAATAATTATTTATGGGGTCCACCAATGATTGAGCCGTTGTACGAATATTCCCTGCTAAACCGAATATTCCCCGACCAATCGAATATAATATAACCACTTGCATACTTTGAAAAATTTATAAATACTACCCACAACTATAATATTATCTTAAATTCACACCATAATATTAAAAAAAAATTATTTCAACAAAATTTAAATCTTTATTGATAAAATCTGGGGTCTCACATATGTCCTGCCTGCATAGGCACCACATCACACAATACCTCATTAACATACCGACCAATAGCAAATGGAACTAAGACCTGTTTGGTTACTTTAATGTCTGCATTATCATTGAGCCACTACAAATGATACGGTTGCGGATGTTTGGTAGTAGGTAACCCCAATTTCTCCACCATCGTAGTGCTTGCCACATTTGTACAGTTGTCTCCATCTATGACTACACAACAGATTTTCCCATTCACAAGACATCGAGTATGGAATAGATTTTTCCGCTGTTCACTGCTTTCCTCCTTAACCTGTGTACTAAGTGCTCTTCTTGTAACCAGAATTTCACCATGTATTGTATCCTCACCTATTTCCTCTAATGGTGGCATAGAATCAGTGTCGCTCTCTTCCCCCTTGATCTCCACATCTCCATTGTCAAGTAACAACATTCTCCTCTGATTTGGACATTGACTAAAATATGTCCCCTGCCTTGACACTTAAAGCATATAATATTGCGATTACGACCAAAAGAAGGTTGTTCAATTTTACCTTGTGTTTCTCGGCTAGTCGATGTGACGCCCCCAAAACAGGTATACATCACCCATCTTGAGTCGCCAAATACATGGCACAAAATACAAATACAAACTTAATTATACAACCGTCGTGTAATATACGACAATACATAAACTGAGAGTTTTAATAGGAATATTGTCATCTAGACAATATCCACACTCAAAGGAGTCCTCATTACATTTATTGTCACACTATTTAACAGAATAGTGAGGACTACTAATGCTATCTTCCTCGACAAAATCACTCCTTTCCCCGACTCATCCCGCCTATATTCTCATTTCACGAAGATAATGGTGAAAGAAAGGGTGAGCTCAACTAGCCCAGTAAGAAATATTATGACTAAGATAATGCATAATAAATTATCAATAGTCTTCAACAATGTTAAACTGATAAAATACAATAGACATCAAGTTTAAGCTGCAATGAATAAACAATCCATTAGAAGAGTCAGTAGAGAGAATAAAACCTACTATCTTCTATGATTTAAAATGTTTTCATCAACTTTTATCACGAGACTCGATTTTAATAAATAAACCACATCTTCTAATCATCCTCGTACTACGAGCCAAGGATATTCATTAAATCATCAACGATCATGACTATACCGAATAATCCTCGGTCATAATCATACCAAAAAGCGTCCATCAATGCATTCTGTGCTCACGAGGACTTTTACCATATCAATTATAATATTACGGTCATGATTATTATAGAATGATCCTCGGTCATAATCATACTAAGTCCATCTTTGCACGTAAGCCAAAGATGACTTTCATTACAATATAAACATGAGGATGATGACAATGACATAATAATTCAATAAAACAAGTTCAAGAATTAATTTATCCAAGAACTAATAACGTTCAAATTGTCAACATGATACTTCTTTGTAGAGTAAAATTTAAGAATGCTCAGAAGAATATTTCCATGAAAAGATACTGGATGAAGCGCAAATATCAAGGATATTCCACTAATTTCATGGAGTATAGAAGTCAAAACTTTAACCAACTGAGTATAATAAAGAATATATGAAACTGCAAATGGATTTTCACCCGCCGTGTGGTAATCCACGTATACAGATCATTTCCACAATTTAATAATGAATGAATACAAATGATCATTCACCATGCGTGTGGTAATCCACATGTAGCGAGTTATTCCAATGTAATAATAAAGAATGGAATAATGAAGGATTCACCGTGCATGCGATAGAGACCCGCATGCAGAGGTGTTATTCCCAGCAGAATAATAAATAATGGAACCAGTCCCAAAGGAACGCTTACGAGACGAGGATATTCTCGCGGAATAATAAATACGGAATAATAAATAATGGAACTAGGTCGAGGCGTAAAATGCATGCAGGATATTAGACAGAATAATAAATGTGGAATAATAAATAATGGAACCAGGTCACGAAATTCGCACCAACAGGATATTCCAACAGAATAATAAAGAATGGAATAATAGAAGAATTTCACCATGTATGCGGTATGCCAGATAAACAAGTTATTCAACATAATAATAAAGAATGGAATAACAGAAGAATTTAACCATGTATGCGGTGCCATTATAAGCAAAAGTTATTCCAACATAATAATAAAGAATTGAATAACAGAAGAATTTCACCATGTATGCGGTACTTCGCATAAACAGGTTATTCCAACATAATAATGAAGAATGGAATAATAACTCTTACGAGTATTGAAAGAAAGTAATTCTTTTTATGAATACGAAAGAATAATACCCCTTACCTTAGAATGAAGCTGGATACTGGAATAGAAATATAGCAGACTTCTCTTCTTCTTTCTCTCTATAATTTCTCTCTATAATAATGGCTCTAAAACTTTAGTGAATTGGTGAGAAATGAAGGAAGAATGAGCTTCTATTTATAGAAAAATATAGTTTCGATAATTGTACATTTTGGGGCTCGAAATATTACAGTACAATACCTCCAACTTTTCTTTTATTTTTAATTCAGTCATCCAAGTATTATCAAACTTGGACCAACCCCCCTAATAGTAAATCATGTGAATCAATAGTAAAATCATGTGACTCAATAGTTCTAAACATGTAAAAAATTAATTACAATATAGTACCTCCATCTATACCTCCATCTTTAACTTAGTCATGCAAGTATCATCAATCTTGCACCAACTCCCCTAATAGTAAGTGAATGTGACTAAATAGTAACTTGTAAATAGTAACACATGAATAGTAACTCGTGAATAGTACTCCGACATAAAAAGTGCCCTAAATACCCGATTGAACAATATAATCTCCATACATTAATTATTATCGAAATAAATGTCGATTTCTACTAACACAAAGAATCCCAACACAATGGAACTATCAAATTCATCTTTAATCAACACGAACTTATTCATCATTAATATTATAATTCACAATATTTAACAACTAGGTCGTCGTTCGAGGAAAGAGGGGCTTTCGATAAGATTTCTCCCTATTGGCGCAATGATTAGGTGACCAAACCTCTCCTCAGCGTAACTTTAGACATTGTAAATATTGCAATTTAATAATATGAATAACTTTGTCGTCTCAATTATTGATTTAATAATATATAAAATATTATGCGATGATAATCTTGTGACAATAACTCGAATCAATAATATGAGAGATATGATGATCACAAGAATCATCTGTAGCAATAATTGAGTATAACCGAGTGACTTCTCACGTAATCATCAATAATCAATACTGGTAGTGCTCTTATGCAACCACGCCAGACATATTCTTGTACTTTTACTACCGGGTAGTTCAACAGTATTAACGGTAAAACCTCCGCCGTTATTTTCATAAAATATTTTTGTCGTTTTCTAACTATGACCGTACTTCCGTTGTGGGGTCCACTAATGATTATGCCATCGTACGAATATTCCCCGACAAAAAGAATATTTCCCGGCCAAACAAATATTATATAACAACTTGCGTACTTTGCAAAATTTATAAATATTACCCACAACTATAACATTAAATAATATCCACACCATAATATCCAAAAATATAATTCGAGAGAAATTAATCTTTATTCATAAAAGTTGGGGTCTTACAGTCGATCCTTGCTTAGGTTCTACCTTTGGTTTGAACGCAGCTGTCTTTTCCTCTAGCTTTGCCAAATTAGGTCTCCATGATGAACTAGCATTAGATTGTCCTCGTTGTCCTCCTCGCCTCTTGAGTTGTTTCTCTATCTTAGTAGCCATATGGACCAGTTCTTCTAATTCTAAATAATGTTATCGTTCAACCAAGTCTGCAATCTCCCAGTTCAATCCTGCCGAGAACCTAGCCATCGATGTTTCATTGTCCTCAATCAAGTTAGCCCGATCCTTTAACATCTCCCTCTCTCTATAATATTCATCCACACTCCGACTTCCCTGTTTAAGAGTTTGTAAACTACGAATGATCTCCCGTTGATAGTATGCTGGTACAAACCTCTTTTTCATGATAGCTTTCATCTCTACCCAAGTTGTAATCGGCCGCTTTTCACACCTTCTCCGATTAGCTGTCAACTGATCCCACCATATCAATGTATATCCAGAAAACTCAGAATTTGGCCGGTTTGACTTTCTTAAGGTCCGAATAGTTGTGATGGTCAAAGATTCGCTCCATCTTGGTTACCCAATCTAAATAAGCCTCGGGATCACCGTGCCTTGGAAAATTTGGAATCTTCATTTTTATACTATCCAATTGCCATCTTCTCTCGTCTCCGACCTCTCTCTTTTCCTAGCACCTCCGTGTCTTTGATGTCAAAAATTAGATTCACAATCTTCCGCTGCACTACTGTCCTCACCGTAAAGGTCTTCCCTTCTTGTGTCAGTTTGTTGTGTCCTCGTCATGTTTTGCATCCCATGAGTGTTTTGGGATAGCTCAGCCATAGACACCCTCATCTCTTCTAACTGTTCTTGCATTTGCTCCATAGTCTTTCTCAATCTTCGATCCCATTCTTTATGCATGGCTTCCATCTAGAATTTCAATTCAGCTGTTGAGGGTTGTTCCTCATAAGTTCCTTTATCCTTCGAGTTAGACATATTTCCTGCAAAATAAGGGTTAGTAGAAAACAATTTCCTCACCACTCCTTTACGTGTTTCGCTCGACGCAATGGTTCACTCGTGTATACTCTCAATAAATTGGCTTTTACCCTCGATTAATCTCACCACCAAGCCTTTTACCTCAAAATATTCTCTCTAACAAGTTCTTCTTGAATTCCCCTAGCAAAATTCTTAGTTTTACTAATCAATTCAAAAATTACTTATCACGAAACAAAATTATAGATGTTGTGACTAACAGAATACCACAAAATCACCGATCGATCGCCTTGTACTCCTCTTGTATGCCTCAGATTTGTAAATTGTAGTTCCGTTTCAGAATTGATGATGATGGAACGGTATGAACTCTTGGTTGGAATTTGTGCTACAAATTTGGTTAGCACAATGGAAATAAAATCTAAATTTTTCTTTTCTTTTCTTTCTTTTTTTTCCTTCCTTTTTTTTATTAACTTTTTTTTTACTTTTTTTTTTACAATATATATTTCGACAGAAAATTAAAGATAAGTAACTCGCTAGAAAGGCTTGGCTTTGATACCAAATGATAGACTCACCAGTGCGACTTGCGTGAGGTGGTCGTCGCCTTGGATCGTTCTAAAGACGGTTGTTGGGTGAATTGCTTGCAACACCTTAACCCCTCGTCTATACTTTAGACGGTAATCTTGGTACAATTGCTCGCGTTTGGAATCTGCGTTGAATGGACACCAATGACACCTTAAACCCTCGCTTATATTAAAGCGGTAATCTCGGTACAATCGACGATTGATGCGGTAGAAGACGCCATACACAACTATGAATTGTTATATGATAAGTCAAATTGAATCTCAAAGAAATAACTAAGAAACTACTAATTTCTTAGGAATTCTTCAAAGAACCAAAAGTAGAGAATAAACTCACAAATATATTGAATAATGAATAATGTGTTTGATTACATCAACTTGGACCTCTATTTATACTACTCAAAACAATTCAAATCATAATAGGAATTTATAAACTATAACTCTAATTTCTATAAGGAAATAGAAGTCGTTTTGGAAAAAAAATTCTAATTAAAAGAAATCCTAATTACAATAGGATTTAAAACTAATTCTAGATCAAAAATACTTTCCTAACCGCGTAGAAATTATGTTAAAACTGATATTCCTTTATAAGCCAAAATCCGTGTAGTACTAAGAATTTATACGGACCAGCTTGATGATTGTAAAAACGTGGCCCACCAAAAACAATATGTTGCTGAATCCATGCATTGCTTCATGTATATTATTGTTGACAAGCCCACTTGAATTGGTAAGTCTGATAACTTGAAGAAAACATATGGCCCACGTGATCAACAACCTTGACAAATTGTCATGTCATGTATATATCCCATATAAAGTCCGATGACTTTTTAAAAAAAATTGCGGCCCACATGATAACTAATAAATTAATTAAACCATCCCATTCGGTTGCGTGTAATATATGTGAATTTTGCTAAAAAGATTGGATTTATATTAAATTGACCCAAATTTGTGTCTCATGCTCTTTTGCCTCCTCTTTGGATTTCGCGCTACTTGAAAACCAAAAACATCTTGGATCAATCTATTGAGGCTTGTTTGAACCTCTTAGCTTCTCATCAGGATGGAACCATATATATATATATATATATATATATATATATATATATATATATATATTGCCCGAGGGCTTATAAAATATGCATCTTGTGCAATTATCCGTTTGCTTAATTAGTTGAAGAAATACATATACTAAGTGTATCTTGATTCAAATAGTACATGCAATAACCTATCATGCATGTGTAAGACATAGTAATCATCACAACATAGAATAAATCGGTCCAGTTGACGTTCTTTCCTGGTGCACCCACCTGGCCACCTTGAATCTTAGATTCTCGATCAGATGCACATTAATATTAATTGTTACATACATTGTATACAGTAATTTTTTATTTTAACTATAAACATATCCCATTTAACTTACTGTTAGACTTTGACCACTGATCACTTGCACCTAAAAATTTCTACAAATTCACTATGCATCAACATTATATTCCTTGAATCAATTATTTTTTATATAAAAGAAATGATCTTACTAGTAGTAAATCTTAAAGCACCTTTGCACGAATTAGCAAACTTGTAGATCGAGGTTTAATGGCCACAATGTGGAAGGTTCATTAAATACATCACGTGCAATAAAACAAACCTTTGGTCATTCATTTTTCCCTCTTCTTGAGAAGACAAATTAAATATGAACTGAAGAGAGGAGAGGAGAGGAGGGATAATATTAATTGATGCCAAAGCGCAAGAAACGTAGCTAGGTAATTAAGCCATAAAACATTAATGACCCAGTTCACAATTTATTACCACATGCAGCTTATGTTTTTTTATTTTTGAGCAATATAATAAAATTTAAATTTATTGCAATATGCTTTAATTGTTGTAAGTCAGAAATTCACGTAAAAGAAGCACTCCTAATTCAGTAATTCTTTGTTTCCCCTTGATTAAACCGATAGATCAGAAAATTGTGAAGAAGCTAACAGAATCCATGCATGGCGATGCACCATTTGTCACAGGCTTCTTCTTTTACCTGCATTGCACTTCATGTGATCCGTCTTTTACATTTAATCTTAATCTCTCCTTTAGTCTACACGTACTTTTGCCTGTGACTTGCTTCAATTCATTACCACCACCTTTTGCCTCCTGCCCCCTGCCATGCATCTATATATATATATCTCCTCTACCTAGCTCTTTTTCTTCCACCAAACCAAATCCTCACATTTTCTTGAATTAATTAATTCTATAACTAATTAACTACTAGCTAGCTAAAAATATTAGAAAATTGAGATATTGAAGCTACTGCGAGCTAGCCATGGAGGGTTCTGGTTGTGTCCGTGCAACTATCATCGTCACCATTCTTCTTTTACTTGCCCAAATCATGTCTGCTAGGCACATTAGCCGCCAACAGTACTCACGTATGCTTCTCAAACTGTTTTCTGTTCAATTATATATGACTAATTACTTTCATGCATGCTAAACTCTTCCGATCGATCCTTACTTTGGGTTCAATTTTTTTAGTATTTGATAATTTTTTTCCCTACCAGA
Source organism: Panax quinquefolius (assembly GCA_020205615.1). Taxonomy (NCBI): domain Eukaryota; kingdom Viridiplantae; phylum Streptophyta; class Magnoliopsida; order Apiales; family Araliaceae; genus Panax; species Panax quinquefolius. Next base: position 100,488,039 of record CM035168.1, on the reverse strand, counting down.
ATTACAATCAATTAAGTATATGTTGAAAGAAATATAAATGGGTGTTACTGAAATGACCAATTAACTAGTGTTTTGAATTATCTTATGTTTGTACAAACAAACAAACAGACGATGGCCACCACCATTCAACAATGCATAGCAAAAGATCAGAAATGGGAACGATGAAAGCTGAAGGAGTAATCAACAGGGAGATGAGGAAGGCATGGATGAAGCATAAAAAAGCCGATACGCTTCAAATTGCAGGATCAACTCTGCCGGACTGTTCGCATGCCTGCGGTTCATGCTCACCGTGTCGTTTAGTTATGGTCAGCTTTGTTTGTGCAACCATTCAAGAGGCTGAGACTTGTCCTATGTCTTATAAATGTATGTGTAATAACAAGTCTTATCCCGTCCCCTGATCACAAACTCATAACTAAAGAATACTCCTATATAACAATACTTCAATCCATCAGTGTAACATACTTGTTCTTTCTTTATTTCTTAGTTTCCATCCCTTTTTTGCTCAAATCAAGTTTCTTTGTAATGGAGACGAGGATTTAAAATGTAGGTGTAATCAAAAGAGTTTTAAGCTTATTAATTACGTACTCCATTTAATTTGGTTGATTAATGGATTAATTCATGTGTGTCTTGAAAATATTCTATGTTGTTAACATTGATTTTTTTTTTCTTCAAAGTTTGCATGTGCTGTATCATTGAATTTTAAGTGCTTCCGTTCTTCTTTATCAGTTAATTAATCATATAATTTGGAATCGAGGGGGTAACATTACATTTATATTGCTCTTTATCAAATAAATTATGTTTCTTAATTTACTTTTGTGCATGTAATCTCATGTTTATTTTTTATTTTTTGGACATGCATATTTATATCGTCATTATTTTGTCATATTATTGGGTGTTATGATCACTAAATCTTTAGAAGCAAAATAAATTGAAGTTTTATACTTATTATTTGTACAAATGCCAAAGGAATTTAAAATTTTGTGGGAATGAATATGAATTTATAAATATATTACTTGCACTACAAGAAAAAATTCTCAATGACGAATATCATCGATAATTTTTGTGAGAATGCCGATATCGTCGATTGGTCATTTGGGAAATATACCACTATTAAAAATCGAATATCTGCGAAATTTGAAACATCCTTAAAAAAAAAAATGATAAGCCAAAGACTTGTGTTATCCATTATCAATGAAAAAAAACGATTCATGTCGCACAAAATTGGCGCTAACATTTTAGCCAAATTTTGGTGGCAAATTATATTATGATCGATTTGATTTTTGACGCATTTTTATAAAACAAATGATATGACTAGATTACGTTCAATCTTAGAGATAGTATCATTGTATTAATATACAAAAAATAAATAAAATCTTATTGATTTGGTTGTTGATAGACCTTTTTATATAGTGTTTTAAAAAAATAAATAGAAGTTTGATTCATGTTGACACTTATTTATATTTTTTCAAAACCCACATCATCATTTTTTATTAAAAAAAAATGACTAAATTGTTCCTCAATCTTAGAGTAGAAGGACTATTATGAAAAAAAATAAATTATACATAAATAAAATTGAAACCAACTATAAAATACAAGGATCAAAATAATTGTTTAACCCGTTCGAAAAAATTATTTAACAAAATTCTAAGCGTTCAAAGTAGTAAAAAGTTTCCCCGAAATTCCCCATTAACTTTCCCTATAGGCTTGGGCTCCACAAAATAAAAATAAAAATAAAAAATGTAGTCACTACTAGTTACAAAATGGAGAATAAAAAATAATTTTTTTTTAAAAAAATTAATTAATAATTTTTTTTAAAACACAAAGTGAAATCTGTTTCTTTTAATAAGTCTATTATGTTCACATATACTTATATATATATTTTGATGGCTTACGAATCAGGTGAATTATGCATGTGCGGAGGTATGTGACTTGTCATACGTGTTAGACTTACTGTTTCAAGAAATAAAGAAAAGGGAAAAAAGGGGAAAACTAAAGGGAAATAATGAGGCTACGAAATAGGCGGGGTTTTAGGAATATGGCTGGTTATGAAAGCCATCGCCGGAACAGCCACCCACCCAAGGGGCCAGGAACTCATTTTCCCAGCTCTGGTCTTGTGGATTTTCTCTCTCTTCTCCCTCCCTCCTTCCCTCTCTGTGTCTTAGGCAAACAGAGGGTTTCCCCCGTTTTCATCCTTATCTGAGCTCAGATGCCCCAGTCTTCTTCTCCCCCTTTCGATCTTTTGTTACTGCCCTGGACCCACCACCACTTTCCCCTCCTTGTGAATCGCTTCTTACCAGAATCAACAACAACAGGAGCACCAGTTTCTCATCCCAAATGCAGAAGTAACTGGTAAATATAATTTCACCCTTTTTCCTTTCTTTCTCTCTATATATTATATACATGAACCTAACCATTATATTTTATTCTCTGAGTTTCTGATTGTGAATGCAATGCCATTATGTTCTTTTTGTCTTAAGTGTTAACTTAGGCAGACAAGGTAATTCTTCCATTCCCTTTGATTAACTTTTACACTAAACTGCATTTCAAATAACCCCATTATTACCCTCTATACTAAGGTTTCCCCCAAGTAATGCTGATTGTTTCTGTATTAAATTTTATACAATAAAGATGAACCCTCTAATTGTGCTGTTAAACTTACCTTCCCGTATTAAACAAATTAGTAAAATTATATTTGGCAAAAAGGGATATCGCCCCATTGTTAGGGAGGGCCCATTTAAGCAATGGCTTGAGGTCCCAAAATTGAGAAGGTTCCCAAATTTTTATAATTCATATGTAAGAGTCTATTAAAAAAGCCCAAATTTTTTTTTCCCAGCAAAGTAGTAGCTACAAGTAGGACTGGGCGAAATGTTCGGTTTTTCCGTTTGGACGGACCGAACGAACTTTCTTTGATTCGATACAAAAAAAACCTTCCTATCGGTTTTGAACAAAAAACCTAGTATATACTGGTTTTTCGATTTTAAGATTTTTCGCATGACTTTTTTTTATGGTTAGGTATTATAACCAGGACCTAATATATACCGGTTTTCAAATTTTTTTTATTACTAAATAATTAATAATAATAATAATAATAATAATAAAATAATGATTATAATAATAAAAATAATAATAATAAAATAATGATAATAATAATAAAAATAATAATAATATTAATAAAAATAATAATAATAATAAAATAATAATTATATTAATAAAAATAATAATTATATTAATTTTCGGTAAAAATCGGTACCGAATTGGTAAACCGGTTTGATATATCGGTTCAACCGGTACTGGTACCGGTAATCGGTATCAAAATTTGGCCGGTATCGGTTCGGTTCAATACCGGTTCGGTTCGGGCCGTTTTTACCGGTTGCCCACCCATAACTACAAATACAATCATACAAGATATTTTTTCTCTCTCTAATGGAAGGCTGAAATTTATCTAATTTTTTTCCAAGGCTAAAATTTATTTGGCTTGAGGCCCCAAAAAGTTTGGACCCGCCCTGCCCATTGTGGTTGTCTACTTTTAAGCATTACCACTAAATTTTAAAAATATGCAATTAACTCATTGAATTAATTAAAATTTAGGAGTCATACCATTCTGTTAAATTCATTGGACATCCATTTATTTATTACTTACATGGTATTTTAAAAAAAACCAAGAAAATGACGTAGAAACAAATAAGACACATGAGATGAACATCCAAAAACAGACCCCACAAAAGCAAAGAACATCCAGTGCCCAAGCTTCTCCTTCCCTCCCAAAACCAAATCCACACTAATAGATCCAACATGCTTCTTCGTGTGAACTCTTTGAATCAAATGATGATGATGATGGTGATGGTTTTTTTTCTACTAATGACTCGAACACATCAACAGAAACTAGGCTATTATCAAGTTCAGATCTGGGTGAGTTGACCGACAAGCCAATCTCATAATGGGTGCTGAAATTATAGTTGTGGGTGTTAGTATTTTGGCTATTACTATTGTTATTGCATTTGAATGACTGGGCACGACGAGTCATTGGACGGAAAAACTGAGGGTTGTTGACGCGTTTAGAGATTCCGCCATCGGCGGTGGATTGGTGATGACTATGGTGGTTTGGGTGGCCCATTTGTGTATCATATGTTTGCATATATATATATATATATATATATATATATATATATATCAAGGAGGGATAGCCTTGCAACACGTCAATCGATAAGGATCATACGATGATCTAGAGGCTTAATAGATGATCTAGGTCCCGTTCATAGTTTAGTTTCAAAGATTCCATGCAGTTTAATATTGTGGACGGGATAAATGTCCAAAATACCCTCATTGTAAAATCTCTCGTCCGCAGTATTAAATTGCGGATGCTAAGTTAATTTTTTTTTACATTCTTCCTTCATTCCTTTCTTTCTCCATTCTCTCTCCTCCCCTTCTATCATTCACCTCATGAAAACCAAAACCACTCGAATATGATGAACAAGGTATATATTTTTCAATACAAGATTCATCCAAAACCAGAAAGCTTTCGATAAAACAAAAGCTGAACCATATCTAGTCCCATGAGATTTGTCTAGAAGCAGTTCATACAACTCGGGTTCTACATCTATTACCGATTCAGACTCTCTTGTCACAATGATCCCATTAGATCCTTTAATGGACACAATAAAAAGAACCGATAATGGAAGAATTACAATTAAAATTATATCGGATGATTCGGATTTCTAATGATTCTCTCCAATATCAAGCCTAAGCTTTCTTAGATAGATCTCATAAATTGTTTTTTTTTTCAGATTTGGATTCTGTTTCTAATTTGGAATTATTGCTGAAAGGTCTATTATTTGGCATCCGCAGTTTAATACTGCGGATCCTAGAAAACTAAAGAAAATTTGAATTTGACTTAAAAACAACGTCGTTTCTCAATTGGACAGTGTCCGCAGCGGACGAGAGACTTTTACAAGGATGGTATTTTGGACATTTGTCTTGTCCGCAGTTTAATACCTGCAGATGGGGACTCTATTAACCGTTCGATCTACGGATAGACACTCACGATGTGTTGTAAGGATAATCTTAAATTGACAACATTGTCAATGGATCAGTCCCCATATATATATATATATATATATATATATATATATATGATATATGGAAGTATTTATGATTTAATAATGAGGTTGTTTGTTATTGATTAGATGGGATTATAGCCATTAATGGTGTGAGAAGAAGAGGACCCCAGAACAGAAAGGGTCAAAATCATTAATTAGTATCTATTACAGCGAGAAAAGGGTGAGAATCCAAAATGAGAAAATTGAAACCCTAAATGTCCCCAAATTCATTACAAAGTCACGAGGAAAAAGAAGATAAAACTAGAATTTGTAGTGGAGGAAGATGATGAGATGAAGGATTTGTGGGTAATGGAATAATCCCAGATCTGAAGGAAATAATCCAGAAGAAGAAGAAGAGAGAGAGAAATAATAGGTAAAGAAAAAAAAAAAGAAAAAAGAAAACATATAAATATTTTTATTTTTAAATTTTTGTTTTTCAAATACATGGATATTAAACATTTTTTTTTTTAATCCACGTCTGAAAATAGAAGCTCAAATTTAACGTCTGTACAACTAATTTGACTTAATTAAGTTTTTTTTTAAAATCTAGTTGGTTAATTGCATATTGTTAAAATTCAGTGGTGTAATGCTTAAAAGTGGACAACCACAATGGGGGTAATACCCTTTTTGCCCATTATATTTTCAATGTGAGTTCTCAAGAATCAGGTTCTATGCAACCCCTCTGCCTCTCTCCTCTTTCTGTCTAGCTATATATATCTACTTATCAACAGAGAGACGGAGGAAATTTAAGGAGAGAAAACTGAAATGATGAGCGGTTGAATAATTGGAGCAAAGCATGGGTTGGTGCCATCTTTCATTATCATATATTTATTTTTCTCTTTTTTTTTTTCATTTCTCTTTCTATTAGAAAGGGTGAGAGTGATCCCTTACATTCTTATTGTCTCGGATGAGATTAAAGCCTAGACGATGCATTCCTTCTTGTTCTTCTTACTAATGAGTAAGCAGCTTCTTTCGCTCTTTTATATATAAAAGTAAAAGAAAATAGATTATTGACCCTCTTTCTGTTCTTAACACCTTTTTAGTATTATCTCCTTATATTAATTCTCGGGTTTAATTGTTCTGATGCTGATTATTTAGACCTCATCCACTTGCTCGAGTTGTTTCCTTCCGCTAAATTCTTCATTGCTTTGTGCCATTGAATCAAAGTAGCTCTTGATGGGACAATGGGGCTAAACTCACCTGCTTCTCTGCCTTGAATGTGCAAATCCAAATAGCTTCTTTTTACTATCTAGTCAATCAAACAATAAAGAATGCTTAGCATGTTGAAATCACTAGCCCATAATGAGTCTTGTTGTATTATATAATTGCTTTACTTGCACTAACTTTTTGCCTTAAAACTTGATATCAATGTTGGCTCACTGGTGAATGACTTAGTTCTCCTCTCCTCTCCTCTTCGTATGAGTATTGGGTTCATTTATGAGCTTACCCTTCACATTTCAGGTATTATTAGATTGGGATAGTTGTAAATTTGCCTCCATGTAAGATACAGTGAAATTTCAAGTGAGGTTAAAATATCATATTATGTTTATCTATAGACAGATCAATATATATATATATAAATGGCATCCATATTTTGTTCTATCTATATTTAATGTCTGGCACCTACTGTGCTGTGAATCATTTTTGTCATAAAATTGAACTAACATTGGACATAAAAGTTATTTATCAGGATTAAAGGAACCATTTTAGAATGACACTGGTAGTATTTTTTTGCTTGGCATTTCTTATTTTTCATCCCCCCTCTACTTCCCCCTGCTTCTTCTGATTTCATACTGTGTATCTTACATGCTTAAATCGCTACTTTGCCTATACAGTTGTAATGTCATTTTAGATGGATTAAAACTAAAATTGTACATAGAAATTAGTCCTTATTTTTCTTTCCTGTGCTACGGGAGGTGAGAGTTGGAATGGGAACTACTGCGGGTGAGTTTATTCATGCAATTAAGGTACTGTTATTCATACAATTACCAACGAGAAAGTTGGATTCTGTTTGGTGCTTATGAGTCGGCTCGTTTTGTGTAAAACCACCAAAAAAAATTCATTTACATCCTACTTCTACTTATGGAGGCTTTAATTCAGGTTGATGAAGATGACATATTTTGGAGACAAAAGAAGGGCAAGGAAGAATCGGTGGGGTCACAAAATTCTGCTCACGTAACATCGCCGTTAGTGAGTGAAAATTATCAGACACCTTCTCCTTACTTCCTGCTATAATTTAATATCTAGTTCTCTATCAATCTCAATGTGGCCAAGGATTTGTGTGTTTCTTTGTTTCTTTTCCAATATTAAGATTCATTATGCATCCTTTTTTCTTCTTCTTCTTTGCTGTAGGTAGATATACATTTCGTTTACATTTCTCCTTAGATCGACAGTAATAAATCTGATGCTGCTGTAGTAAACGTGCAACCAACAAATGATATGCAGTAGTCTTACTTGGCAATAATCATAGTAAGAAATATTGTCAATCAATATAAACTATACTTCGAAAGCTTGATGTGAGAGTGAAATTGATGCATTGGAAGAAAGCTGTGAAGAACTAAAGATAGAAGATTTGGCTAGCTTTCTTGTTTAGTTTGCTGCTTCGTATATAGAATTGGTTGTTTTGTGTTTGATAGATGTTTTGAGGTGTTGTAGTTGTAATCTTGTTTGTTATTATCTGTTTAGTTGTAAGCTCTTTGGTGCAAAATATTTACCCCACCTTACACCTCCCAAGAAAAAAGTAATTTTGATTTGGTGTGTTTCATTTGTTTATTAATTGTATAGAATGATATTCTTTTTGCAAAAAATTCCATGGTGCTCTTTCTAGCTAATAATGGAAAGTGCACCTAACTTATGGGCTCTAAATTCTTTTGTATTGCAGAGCTTGTCGCAAATGAGAGAATGATAAAGTCAATCTCTGTTTTCTTTGACATGTATAAAATTTCGCTTAAGTTCTAAGTGCACCTATCTACTTCCCATGATTACAACGGTAGATGATATGGCTGATAACCGAGTGTCTTTTGTAGATACTGCTATGGTTGGACTTGGACCACGATCATGGATAGTAGGACTCTTTAACCGATCAGGCAATAAACGATCTGGAAGTGGCAAATTTCTTGACCGTCCTTTAACTCCTCTTCAGGTAACTGTGAGATGTTAAGCGCAGGTCGTTGCATTCGATAATGTATCTCCCCTCCCCCCCACCCCTCTCTATCTATCTCTTCATAGGTACATGTCTGTTTTACCTATAAATCATATGTAGCGAAATGGCTTTTTTGCTTACTCAAAAGCCTAGTACTTTTCAGCCTTAACAGATATTTCTTTCTTCTATTATTTTTCCCTTTAATCTTTTCTTCTATCAAACTTCTTACCAGGAAGAAAGACTTCAAAGGCTTCAAGAACGAATAAACATACCATTTGATGAAACTCGCCTTGATCATCAAGTATGTAACATCTCTCTCCCCATTGTGTTGATGAACATGATCAATTTATGCTATAAGATCATGGAATAAGTTGTAAGCTTCTTAATTTGCAATGTTTCTTTTATAAAATATCTTCTTTTGATGTGTGCTTCTCTAAGGAAGTGCATCATTTTTACTTTCAGCTTATTTCTGTACACTGTTTTATCTCATTATTCATTACAATTGACAGGCATCTCTTTTAGCATTGTGGAAAGCAGGATTTCCAAATGTTACTCTTAAAGGTTTGATATCTGAGCAATGGAAGGATATGGGGTGGCAAGGACCTAATCCATCAACTGACTTTAGGTATTGCTATACGATTTCAGATGGCAGTTTCAGTCATCAGACTCAGAATAAGACATAGGTTGCTTAGGATATGTAGAGGTACATGTTATTGTTATGTGAGAATCAGATGAAAGCTTAGATCTCTGATTCTCTATTAATGATTACACTAAATAACTGAGTGCCTTGTCGAAAAAGCATTACTTAAAATATCTAAACAGTTTATTTAGCTTTTCTGGGGTAACGGAGTGAGTCCACTGCGGCGTTGGTTCCTCGGGTCCAATCAAGATTACATCAATTGATAGGGGCTTATTCTAACTATTACCATGTGTAGTGCTTCATCAGTTACTACTTTCTCATAACTGGTTCCTTTTCGAATGCCATGTGACTTTCTGGCTGTTGGTTCAGATTCAATTAGAAACCACAATTTATCCTGTCAAATTAGACTCATGTTTAGGCCTTTTTAAACTTAATCAGATAGGTACTAGTGTATGGATCAATGATCCTTGTCCTGTCTATGGGTTCGATAGTAGTAACCCGGAAAATTAGTCTATGATTTCATCCTCAGAGATGTAGAAGCTCTTTTTTAAATGAAAATATTTGTAATGTACAAGACTACAAAAAAAACTTGAGAGAAAATTGTCAATCAACTCGCATAAATTCTTTGGAAAGAATAGGTTCATGTTTACTCTATCTATCTTACTGCACCAAATAATACAATGGTTATGTTGTAAGGATTGATTTATCCATATTCAAATATATTCTAGTTGAAATACTTTTTCTTTGTAGGGGTTGAGGTTTTGTTTCGCTTCGAGAACTTGTTGTTTTTTTCAAGAACTTTTCCGTAAGGTTGTCTTGCTCTTGCATCTGCCCACAATAGGATGATAATTTTTCTTCTTTCTAATTTCAATCTATCTTGTTCATTTCGTAATATTGGCAGATATTTTGTTTATTTTTCTGAAGCATGAATGCTGAAAATGGATTATCACTAATTGTATTAAAATTCAAAATGAAGGCTTCTTTTCTTAGGTTATTGTTTAAAAAGGGTGGGAAGCGAGCAGAGTGGGAATATCCATTCGCTGTTGCTGGCATTAATGTCTCGTTTATGTTAATCCAAATGTTGGATTTGTATGCAGGTTAGTATCTGTTATTGAGTAGATTGTTTCAGTAATAAGTTGTTATGATTCTAATTCAATTTTTCTTTCTTTTTTTTTTGGTGTGAGAGATGGTGGTGGTGATATTATACTTAAAACACTCAAATTTAGACTTTAACCACATGATTGTGTCCACATAAGCTTATAAAGCTCTAGTCCAGTCTAAAGATTCGTGAAAATGAAATATCCATCTTTATTCTTTCTAGTATTCATGTTGTACCTTCTACAGTTTTTAAATAGTCGATATTAACAGCTTGGTAGTATATATCTTTAGGATATACGGATTATTTTTTCTGTTAAGTTATAAAAGGACTTTTTTCTTTAATCATGTTAGTGTTTTCAAATTAAGATCTTGTATTTTCAAATGCTACTGATCCAGAGGCGTCGCCATGCCCATTAGTGGTATTTTCAAGTATATTGACTGGTAGCCCATCAATATTAACATGTATGTGTAATGCTAGTATATCAATGATAACAGCTGAAGAATTGCTCTTATGTTGGGCTTCTTGTCTTCTATATTACCAATGAAGTATTGGTAGTTGTTCTATATGATAGTATTTCTTTGATTATTTATGAACAATAAATTAAAAGGTAACCATCTTTTTTATTTTGTGTTTTTTTTTGCAGCAAAACCTAGATGTCTTTCGGGAATGAATTTTCTTAGATTATTAGGAGGTAAAGTACCAATCTGGCTGTTTTATTCAAGTATCTAGGTATTTAAAATACTAGTTTGGATGATCAATGATCCACCTTTTCCATTTTTTCATGGTGATGAAAATTTTCATACAAAAAATTGCAGAAAATGAAGAAGCATTCGATATTCTATACTGTGTAGCTTTTGCAATGATGGATGCTCAGTGGCTGGCTATGAAAGCTTCATACATGGAGTTTAATGTACTCTTTCTCTCTCTGTTGCTCTCTCTCAATACATATACATATATATATATATATATATATATATGTATGTATGTATGTATGTATGTATAAGCACACTCACTATTAAATACTATATATATACTCCCTGCGGTCCAAAATCCAAACCGAGAGACCCAACAGTCATTTGTGGAAAGTAGCCAAGTTCCCTCTTTACCAAAATAGAGGATTACATTTGACTGAGATTTGCAAATTCAAAATTTATATGAATACATTTAATTTTAGACAATGCAATTATGAAAATTGTAAACTATCTAGAAAAAAGTACTACTCCCTCTGTCCTCGTCCTTAAAAGGATGGCTTAAGTTACAATTTTCTTTGTCCTCAAAAGGATGACTTAAGGTACAAAAAGTAAGGGGAAAAGTATGTCATTTAGTGGGGTCAATTAGTATAAAAGAATAAAAGGACACATCACTTTATGTAATATTGTGGGGCCAATAAGGATAAATATGGAAATTTTTTTACTCTCTTTCCTCTATCCTACTTTTCTTAATCTGTGTGAAAAATATACTTATGACATCCTTTTGAGAACACAGGGAGTATTATTTACAAGATTTATTATTTTAAAAAGCTAAATGAATCACATCAATTTTGAATTTAAAAAATATCTGAAATTGTCTTTAAAAAAGTCAATATTGATCTTATATTTCGGAATTGAGGGAGTACTAGTTTTTTACTAAGGAAAAATTTAGAACCATTTCTTATTCTATTTTTAGAAACGGGGCTCTCAAACTGAGATACACCAAAAAATGGGATCCTAAGTTTGAGACTTAGGGATTATTATATAATAATCCTGCATGTCAACAACATAAGTAACTGTATTTTTTTTCCTTTTCTTGTATTCTTAGCACTAAATGGATATGGAAACAATAACAAAAAGGGATTTTATGTTTGGCCAAGAGAATTTGATAGTTTCACAAAACTCCCCTTACACATGAATAGTAGATGGACCCATATTCATCTAATAAGTAAGGAAGGCCTTGTAAACTATCAAATTACCCTTGTAGAAATAACAATTCCTTAACGAGAAAATTTTGTGATTTAGATTTCTCGTTCATACAATAAAACAAATCTTCATGCCAACTAAATAATGGAACCACTTTCTATCACATAATGAGAGCTTATTTCTATCCCTGAGTACATCATCTTTTTTTTTTTGTATAGTTAAAAGCTTAAAGTTGCATATCAATATTTCCACTGCTTTTATAATTTCTCATTTGAGAAAATTTTGTACATTTATTGTAGCACCCCCTTCTCGAATAGGAAAGGGAGGTCACGTGTAAAGTGCAACAAATCTCAAAATAAGTAAACAGAACACTAATAACTTCAAAATATTAAATAGTTGATAATCCATCAATATTGAATTAAATACAAGTCTCCAAAAATTAGCACAATAATCAAACCTAAAATCAAATAAACCTATTCGGTCAAAGGTAGCTAGCTCTCTTCACATGAAACCCTAAACTGCCCCTGCAAACCTGTCGGAAGAAAAACACAGCATGAGCCAAATGACATGTACTGATATAAAGATGCACATATATATAACAATATATAATCAGTGTTCTAAAAGGCAGGCCGCTAAAAATAGCCCCCCCCGCGTCGCGCGCTTAGGCAAAAAAATCATTCCAGATTAATTAAAGGGAAGGCGGGGCCTCAAGCGGAGATTTTTTTTACTTTTAATAACTACCCAAACCAGATCTTGATATATTTATTTTTCTAATGATTTACCATATTCATAATGCATGTTTTACATTATCAAATCACAACAAGAAGTGAACAAGATCAAGTCAAAATGAATAATTTTATTATAGTTATAATTTTTTAAACTTGTACTAACTTCAAATTATATAAATGATGATACATTTGTAATATTTAGTTTAATTCAATATAATTCTTAAATTTATGTTTAGTTTCTTAAGTTTTAATATTGAATTGAATTCTTGAAATTTTATTATTTAATAGCAATCTTATTTATGAATAAAACTAATACGTTAAAGTTATGTGTTTAAACTTTAAGCAAAAACTTTTATTATCTTTATTATAGATTGTTTTGCTTTATATTATTATTTTGTTTGGATAAAATGTAAGATAAAATATTAAAATTAGCTTTAAAAAAAATCCGCTTAGACCCCACAAGCGCTAGGCCCCTTGGCCCCGCCTCCGCTTTAGCGCCTTTTAAAACATTGTATATAATGTGCCCAAAAGAGTTGAATGAACGAACAAATACAAACTTCAAACAATTACAAACTAATAACCAATTATGAATAATGAACACTATCGAACGAACAACTATAGTCAAAAGGATCCCAAACAAATAAGGCTGAATCAAATGTTTATAAGGTAATAATTTCATATTGAGCTCAAATACAAATAGTCAAAGGCTAACAAAATACATTGGTACCATGATGTATGCAAATTAAGCCGGATAGTACGCACGACACATAGGTCACTAATCCGCCAAACAAATCAAATCAAATATTGGGTCGACCTATACGTATCCTAAACAGACAAATCAAATTGTCAAAGCTCACACCCGGAGCAACATACAAAACAAAATAATACGATGTGGACTGATCGCACCGTCATGGAAGGTGTCATGCCCCGGTGTCAAGATGACATGCATGTGGTACCCCACATGTGGTATCCCACGGGTGGTTAGCTCAAGTATACCCTAAGAATCGAATTACAAAATGTAAGCTAAAAGGGGTTCAAATCATAATACTTACATGACTATCTCCAAATGACATCAAATTATTACAAATACGAACATACTATAATATCACAAGATACCAATGATCAAAATAACTCAACGAAGAATAATACAAACGAATAAGGTTTTCAAAATATATTGACATGATTAACTAGTTCAAAGAGTACAAATATGAGTTCTAAGTGACAAAACTATCACATGAATTTGAGAAGGAACAATCAGGTGGAACAATAACTAATTTCTAAACGAAGAGCAAAATGAACAAATCAAAATTAAAAGGATGATCGCTGAAGGAGTACGGAATTCGTACTTGATACGCAAAATCACTTATAGCACACTCCACAAAATCTTACCCTCAAATGCTAACGATATCAAATACGAAATGTTATCACCACCTAAACATATTCACCTCGAATTAAATATAATCCAAACTAATAATTCCAAAATAATTCATAATCCATTTAAGATGCCTTTCATTATCGCCTTAGATCGCTATTAATACTCCAAAACTTAAAAATCAATAACAAAACCCGACAAATTATTCTTAAGATGTCAGTTCACTATTTTGTCTTATCACCATTAATCAAAACTTATTTATCAAATTAATTAATTTTAGCAGAAACTAGACTTCAATTACAATTTAGCCTTAAGAATCATCCAAATCGGATTTAAAATCATTAAGTTATACATTTTTAAATATTAGAACTTGTTGTAAATTCTGCTACAAAAATTTTAAATCAGCCCTTGCTTAAAATTAATAACAAATCATACGTTAATTTTTAACGGTTCAAAATTGATAAACATATTCTCAGCTTATTATATATGAATAACATATCCAAAAATTATAACGATTCAACGGTCGGATTAAAAGATATAACCCACGCAATAGACCTTAAAATATCAAAACTGATTTTCAGATTTTAACATTTACATTCAATCAAATTATATTCTTTAATATAAATTTATCTCCGCTTTCAAATTATCCTAATATCTAATTCCATGTCTATATTTTATTTAAAAATAATCTCTAATTAAAAAACCTTCATCACAAATCATAAAATCAAAATACGAAATAATATTTACCTTCTTGTTCGCCTTTCTTCAATACGCAACAATAAAGAATCTGACTTTTGGGTCTTCTAGAATCTTCAAAATCACTTCATGCCTTCATGAAAATTGTAGCTCTCGAAAAGATACACGAAATAGACTCAAGAATCATTCGATTTGGTATTAACATGACTTAGTTACGAATTTTCAAAATTATGGCTGAAAATAGTTGCAGGAATTGGGATAAGTTGCAGTTTTTAGCAATTTAAGGTATGAAGATAACGTCAAATAACTTTTCTTCCTTTTCCACAATTGTAGAGGACGAAAAACTGCACAAATAGGCTTTGGATTCACTCAATTCCGACATCGGATGAATTAATTATGATTTTGCTAAAGGGTTGTAGTGTGTATAAGTATTCTACTCGGGAATTCAACTAATCTAATTAGAATAGGATTAGGGTACATCTCCATTCTTTAAATATAACAAGGAAACAATATAAGAGTTACCAAAATCTTAATGAACTCTTCAATTTTAATTAAATCAATTATTTAATTATCAATTAAAAGAATTTAACTTTCAAAGCGAAACAAGGAAGAAAAAAAATTAGTAACCTTTCCAATTCAATTTCAATTTTATAAGATAAAATCAAATAATATTTAATTATTAACAAAAATCTGGGTTATTACATTTATATTAGGCAAGTTTTGTAAGGTTACCATTTCATATTCATATTCATTTGTAGCTTAAGTTAGAAGTGTTGATGGATATGTATTTTCTTCATTTATACGAAGAAGTTATTATGAACTCGATTTGTCACTGATGAATATCATCTCTCTCCATTATATATAGGGATATTGCAACTGTTGTATTGAATATATACTCCATCGATGGAACAAATTTTCTGTATAGTAAAGCATGATCTTTTGCAGAATGATAATGGGAATATGCTAGTGTAATTGAAAACTGAAGTTTAGCTTTCTAAAAACCCTATATTCTGATCCTACATCAATTTTATTATCTGCAGGATGTTTTAAAAGTAACACGGACACAGTTGGAGAGAGAACTATCTTTAGAAGACATTCGCAGAATACAAGATTTGCCAGCTTACAACCTTTTGTTTCATTAGTTTTTTTAATAAACCTCTTTTCAGAACCCACTAGTAATTTACTTGGATTTCCTTTTGTGATTATTTTGAGTGATGTTCCAGAGCAATTTACTATGTCCGTCATGGGTTTTCGAATGTTTTTTTTTTTAATGCCGATTTTGAGCATTCCTGGCTAAAATTTGTGTACAAATACAGACTGAATTGTTCAATGACTTTCTGGTTAGATTAAGAATTGACAAGATATTGGTATTGAAAAGAACAAAAAGTTATATTGTAAATTGGTATAGAGATTCACTCGTACGTGATGACAAAATTTTTTAAAGAGGGTCATGTGATCCTGTCCCCCACCCCCCTCACCCCAATGCACTATATTTCTCTTTGATTTCAAGCTATCTGTCACTTCCTCTGTATAATCAGTTCTTTTGTAGTTATTGTTAGAGAGAAGAATGGAGACTATTGATGATGATACAGAGGCCAAGCTACAAGGCCAAGCAGAAATATGGCATTACATGTTTCAGTTTGCAGACACTATGGCTTTAAAATGTGCTGTGGAGCTCCGCATACCTGATATCATACACTCCCATGGCAATCCAATCACATTGTCCCAAATGGCATCTGCTATTGGCTCTAACTCTCCAGATATCACCTGCCTCACACGCAGGGACGGAGCTAGACTTCTTTGCAGGGGGGCCATGGCCCCCTCCCAAGATTTTAAAATTATTAAGTATTAAGGCTCACCCACTTGAATTGTGACATAAAATTTGTGTTTTGTGGGCTTTGTGGAAATTCATTTCATTTCATTATCTCCAATTCTCCACTACACAATACACGCTAACAAACAAAGTCTTGTTATACTTTTGCCCTAACATTCGCCAATCCTACTTGAAGATGAAAGTAGTCAAGTAGAGATTCTTTACTTTATTCATTCTCTATTCTTTACTTTTATATATATATATATATATATATATATATATATATATATATATATTATGTATGTGCAGTAAACAAATTGGGGTTTAAAATTGTTGATACGAGGAGTTATCAATTCAATCTATGTTTGTTTATGTGTTATAATTTTTCATTCAGATTTGCGTTGTTAGATTTGGCTTTTATTGAGATTTATATGCACCCCAAAGTCCCAAATAATGCTAGGAATTAGGATTGGTGGAGATAATTGACTGTTTCGTATTTGTAAATACAGTGAGATTGTGGACCTGTGGTTAGAAGAAATAATGTCAGGAATTAGGATTGGTGGGAATTATTTTCTAGAGTTGGAACTTGGGAAGCTCAATGGCATAGCCTTTGGCTGGAAGTTTGATTTTGGCCCCCAAGATCAAATCCTGGCTCCGTCCGTGTATCTTAAAGTTGCTAGTCCGCAAGATCTTCACAGCGATTCCTCAATCGAACGGTGGAGAGACTCTTTATGGGTTGACCCACTCCTCCAGATGGCTCCTACATGATGCAGAGTTGAGCCTTGCTCCAATACTGTTGCTGGAAACTAATCTGTGGCTGGTGGACCCGTGGCATCAACTTAGTAGCTGCGTAAGAGAAGGTGGTAATGCTTTCAAAAGGGCTCATGGCCGTGAGATATTTTACTTTGCATCCATCAACCCTGAATTCAGCAAGACTTTCAATAATGCCATGGAATGCACGGGCAAGATCTTTATGAAAGCAAATTGTTGCAGAATATAAAGATGGGCTCAATTGCATTGGATCGCTAGTCGATGTGGGTGGTGGGACCGGGACAGCGATTGCTGAGATTGTTATGGCCTATCCACATATAAAGGGGATCAACTTTGATTTGCCACATGTCATCAAGACTGCACTGGAGTGCCAGGGTGTTTCTCATTTAGGTGGTGATATGTTTAAGGCAGTTCCTAATGCTGATGCAGTGTTCATGAAGGTAAGGGTCTAGTTTAGTCCATGTTCTGCAGTGAAATAGTACAGCTGAAAATTGGCAAACTATTGACCCTATTTGCTCTGTGTTATTATAAAAACATGTTTATCTTTGTATTATGCCATATTAATATATTGGATTTAGAAGATAATATCGTGTTGACAATGAGTGAACATGTGGCGTTAATAAAACTTTGTTTTGTTGGTCTTTTGATTTTTGGGTTGAGTTTTCTGCCTGTTGTTCCTATGAGGTTCTTGTTAAAAGTAACTGGTTTGTTATTAATAAAACTTGCTCCCTATTTTTCACAAAATTTGCAAATAGTAAGGATCTATTTTTATTCCATTTTTTCTACTTAAGTTGCTACTTTAGTAGTAGTGACATTATTATAATGTCGAAATTTGTGTCCTTGTACAATTATGCAAAAGCTACACATCAAGTTTTGAAAGGGTTGGAATATTTGACTGAACAATTGATCAAGAAAACACTGGTGTATTTGTCCACATAAAAAAAATTAATATTTTTACATGAAAATTAAAACTAAAGGGAATTGAAATTTTCACAATTAAAAATGAAGATTTCTCTTACCTGAATAATAGATGGGTCCCACAATTATGTGAGAAATTTTGTAAAAATATTAAATTTTATTTGTGGAAATATCAATTCTCAAATTAAATCATGAAAGCCGATCAAGCTCTAAGTGGATCATAAATTATTGAAATGTTGGATAATAATCCCATTAAATTTGTACACTTGTCACCTGTCAACGTGTTTGTCGGCAGTTGCACTAATAATCTTGAGCTTCTTTAATCACGCAAAAAACTACATTAAAGTTGGACATTAATATAATTGGATTTCATTTATTTATATTTTAATCTTCAAAAATAAATAAATAAATAAATAAATAAATAAAATTCAAATACACTCTAATTCAATTTTTATATCGACGCCGTAATATTTTTATAATTTCTCAAAATATTATTATTATAAAAGAATAACTCCTGCCTCTTACAAAAATACAAGAGAAAATAAGTTGGTTGCACTTAAAAAATTTTGAAATCATAGATTGCTTAAAGTCAATGAGGAGTGATAATAATGTTGGGGTGGTACATGTGCCATCAATGTGCTTAGTGGTTTGTAAGAGCAGAGGAATATAAAATAGTAGTATGTTCAGAAATCAGTTCCAAACAAATACTAGTAGTACCAAAAATAACAAACTTACTTTTGGCGCGCAAATAACAAAATTTACCCAGCTCCATGGTAAAATAGTTATGTGTTGCACCATGTTTAACTCATGCTCACTTGTTTAGACATTCAAAACTAGTACATGAGTGTGATTAATGGATTAAGAAAGTGGTTAGTATGAAATTTATTTTGGGGTAAGTTAATCGATTACCAAAAAATAAATTGACACGCACTATGGTAGGGTTGTATTTCATTGTGTGTCCAAGATTCTAGATGGAGGAATAGACCAATTAAACTTAAAAAAAAAATTTTAACTTACGTTAACCTGGATCCATGGATTAAGGTTGTTTCTATTGTTCAAAACAGAGCATTAGCATTCTGGACCCACATTTTCCTGTGGGTTTTAGACCATTTCTGCATAAATTACCAAAGCATTCTCTTCTTTTACCTGACCTGACCTGACCTGTAAACTCACAATTTACTCCAAATTCAATTAGTCAAACACATTAAGCCGCAAATCAACGAGAGGTTAGTGCAGAGCTATGCAATTTTTTCTTAAGAACACAACAGGTCTCTAATTACGCCAACTCCAAACTCAAAAGTGGCACATCATATAATACATATCTAAGCTTTATTGTGTAGCCATGAGGCCATCAACACTAGTGTTTGTACTGATGTAAAAGGGGAAAAAAAATACACATTAATCCAAAGATTTAGATTATAACAAGATCAAATTGTGCAAAGTTCGCAAGCAATCCCTAATTTACATTTACAGGTACTCCATTGTGAGAAAATACAAATACCATTGAAAAGATTCACAGCTAGTTGGCTTCTCTCTCTCATTTCTTATCACTTTTCTTTAATCTCTCAAGACATATCGTCATCTCTTCATAGCAAAATGTTTGCAAAAACATAATAAAGGGAGTAACTCAACTCTAAATAGTTGCCTGAGTATGGTCTCGGTGAAAAAATGCAAGCTCAACAAAGACAGGTATAGCCTACAAATCTACAATCCTTCTCTGTCAAAGGCCAGCTATTCCTCCGAGTAACAACACAAAACCTAAGACAAGGACAACAGGATTCTACAAATCAATCCCTTTTTTCAGGTTTGTTGAAGTGAATGGAGTGCATGTATATCACCCACGCCGAATCCCAGTGAAGTAGTTAAAGTCATGGTGCTGGACCCTCAATTGCTTTAGCCAAGAATCTGCTACACTCCAAAGTGAGCTCAACCTCTCCTGGTCCCAGCTATTCTTGTTGGAGACCCACACATGTCCTTGCATCTTATAAGTGGCCATTCCGAATGGAGGGAGAGAGATGCCTTCCACTTCCTTTCGCTTCCTCTTGGTTCCCCCCATCTCATTGTCAATATCCAAATCTGTCCATTGATAGATAAATCAGCAATGCTTACTTAGCAAGCACAAATACAAGGTAAATAAAGGACAAAATTGTAAAAGAACGAGAGCATAAACAAAGGTTAAGAAATAAAGCAAGTTAATACCTTGAAAAGAAGATGAAAGGGTGTGGTATGTGAGGAAGCATGTGGACAAATCCTTTATTGTTCTTCCCATGGGAATATGATAAATTGGGTACCTGAGATATTCACATCAATAAAATACGCTATAGTGCCTTGTCCCCAGACCCTTCTTTTTAGAGACAACTTTGCATCACTTAAATTTGGAAATGTTTGGAAAGAAATTTTGTTTCAGATGTCGAAAAAAAAGTTCTACTAAAAAGTAATAAAATTATTTGTCAAATCTGTTCACCCAAATTCTTTTTAACAAACTGAAAAGCAAGATCAAATAAAAAACCAGGGGTTTCAGCTTAAAAACACAAAGAAAGAGTGAGTAAGATACCAAGCAACTGCCAGCCAACTCGCTGGTGAGAGATCTACACTTCTTAATGACATTAATCCCGAGTATCTTTGTGAGAGTCCACTTATCTGTAAGAAATAACAATCATGTCAATAAGATATCTAGCATGAATATCTGTCATCTCAATGTTAACTCATCTTTCGCATGGAATCAGGTTTTTAACCCCAAAAAATAGCATTGGACCAAAAGGAAAGAACATATGCTCAGGGAACACAATAATTTGTTTGATAAGCTAAGAGGAAAAAGATGAGGTTCTTATTAATTCACCTAAAAAACACACGCACAGAGAGAATAGAATAAAGATAATGTATAATTGACAGAACCAATAGTGTAGACAAGAAGGGTTAAATGAAGTACATTATTTCAAATTCCCCAGTCAAAAGTTTAACTATATCTTAATCAGATTCCGATCATGATAAGTACGTCACATGATTCTAACAAAATCCATAACTTCACATAGCTCCTAGTGAATAAACATTTCATATCCAACAAAGAAATGAAAGTAAAATAAAGGGAATAAATATGAAATGCTAATGCAACCAAGCTTTTTACTGTGCAGAAGGGTAACATGAACTGATAGAAGGTACCTTATCCATGAGTGGTACCCTTCCATACGGAGTTGATCTTTCAAAGTACTGAAAATAAAGGTGACCCAATCTATCATTTTGATTCCAGAGGCTCTCTTGTTCAAACACCCCCTCCTCAGAAGAACATCCATCCCACCTCGACAGTTTTTCGCTCTCACTCTCATCACTGAATGAATCGCTAAAAGAATCCCTTGTCCCACACACCGAATCAGCGTCTTCCCTGTATGAGCATGCATTCAGTTTTGATTACATCGCATATATCTTTAAATAGCCAACATAATAATGTTTATGCAATTCACAACTATGCGAGTTCCCAAACTATGTTGGAAACGCACTAAGGCCTAAAACAAGTTAACAGGTGTCTGTTCATTTCAATTATAAATTTTATGTACTGGAAAACAATAGTAACAAATAATCGACATACTTTGAGCGATGCTCAGCAATTCAATCTTAAAATTTATAGCCATGGGAAGATATAAATGAATGCAAAACAAAAAAAAACCATAAAATATTCAATTAGTAACTCAATATGCTTGGCAATAACTATTAACCAGATGTTAACGTTCTGAGATTAAAAATGTCAAAAAATGAAATTGATACCTTAGAGAATTGAAGGATGGATTGCTAGTAAAGATTTGAATTGCAGAAAGATACGGCACATAGTACTGAACCAAGGTTTCTCCATTGTCCAGATTGATTGGAACTCCAGCCCCATAAGCACTCCATTCATCATAACAATTCCAGAGATCACTCAAAGTAAAGAAATCAACTTTTTCTCTCGCCCAAGGATGCCAAAGTTTATTGAGGTTTCTGATCTCACTCTGATTAAAGAAACATCATTCACAAACAATACAATAACAACAATCCTTTACACATTAATAGATTAAAATTAATTAATTCATTTGTGCTTAAGAAACATATTATATTAGAAGGTATAAAAAATGCATACCTTGGGTAGGAATTGGGATGGAATCACCGGTGTTGTGCAATCAAGGAAGCATTCTAGGTTTGACTGAATTGATCCTTTCTTCAAAATCATGGTTTTAAAAAGATAGAGAGAGAAAGACAGGTTTTACTGCTTTCCCTCTCCTAGCCCTGAAAACAGAGGAAGCCTACAGAACAAAGGAAAAACAGAGATTGAGAGAGAAAAATATGGGAGAGGGAGGGAGAGAGAAAAACGGGATTTCTTTGCTGTTAAGGAGAGAGGGAGAAGAGGGAAATTGATTTACAAAGAATTCTATTTATTGACTTCTACACACCTATTTTTTATACAAATTCTCTCTCCAAGACTTTCTCCCTCCTTGTTGACTGTTTGAAGAAAGCGAAAATAATTCTTTGCAGAATAGTATTCTCAATTCTTTATCCTAATCCGGGGCTCCGGCGAGATTTTCTCGTCAACAAAGGGAAGCGAGAAAAAAAACAAGTAATGTAATTCCACTTACCTTGAAGAAAAACTAAAACCCAGCCCAAAGAATGAGAACCTAAACCCAGAAACCCAAATTTCCACGGAAAATGACATGTATAGTCGACTTTCCAAGAAAACCTCCCGAATTTCGCGCAGGAAATGAGAGAGAAAACCCAAGAAACTGTTGAGGATTTTGTGGGAACTTCTAATGAACAATATGATTAAAACCCAGAAAAATTTCTATCCAAGATGATCCTTTCCTTAACGGAAACCCATGTTTTCTGAAGAAAAGGAAATAAAACTTTCTCCATAAAGCTATAAAGAACCAAACAAATTGCGCTCATATCAGTCATGTACGCGCATACATGTGACCATAAGTACTTGTATAGCAGACTCGTAACAGAACCGTTCAATGAAGAAAAAGTACGCGGAGAATAGACTTTTTGGTTTGCCTATGAGACTGAAAATGAGACGGAAGAGATAAAAAAAATAATTAAGGCATGTAGTAATGGATATTTTCAAATGTAGATAAGGATATACTCCGAAAATATCCGAAAATAAATTCTAGTTCTAGCCCCATTACTGATAAGTGAGGCATTGACAATACGAACTACTCTAATATTTGTATTTGTATTTGTATATTTATTTGACGAATCTATAATATAAAACAGAGTAGAAAGAGAAAATAGACAAATGTCCCGTCCAAGTTCACGTCAGCACCTCTCTCTCTCTCTTATTCAAATTTCAAACCTTTTATCTCTCTCTTCTACCACACAGAGCTCTCTCATTCCCGCAAACAACTCGATCCCTCAAAACTCCCTTAAAACTCTTATACCCAATACCCAGCACTAATTTCACCCCCAAATCTCTCATACCCAACCCTAAATCTCATACCCAGACCCTAATCTACCAGCCAGAGCATACGCAAAGCAGAACGAAGCAAACACCACAAGTCGCAGTCATCTCTCTCTTCTACTCTCCCGCCGACGTATCAACGATTCGCCGATGCGATAACGGCAGCGTGGCATACACAGTCGTTATTTTAGCCCAATCTCTCTCTTCCTCTCTGAATTCGTTACTATTAGATAGCAAAAAAGTTTGAAGTGCAACCGACCATGAATGAGAAAGCCAGAGTCTCCGAAGACCGAAAGGTTTTATCCTTTTTTCTGTTTTACAACTTGATTTTTTATCATATTTTCCATGATTTTCAGAATGAAATTTTATTACCCTTTTCTTTGGTTTACTGATATGCTTAATTTGAGCTTAGTTTGAATATACCCATTTTTTTCTGGATCATTATTAGGCATTTATTTCGATTTTATAGTTTTTATTGATGGTTATTTTGTTCTGGGTATTTTTTTTATAGCTGTTATATGTTTATGTTCTTTTTTTTTTTTGTTGTTGTTGTTGTTTAAGCCATGATACTTGGGCTAACCATGAAGTGAAGGGCCTATGATTGTGATTATATTGTACAAATCCAAATATTCATGGTTTTTTTTATTATGTTTGGAGTTAATGGTGTACTTTCCAAGCCATTACAATCCGACAATTCATATAACATTGTTTTGTGATCGCTCTTCTTTTACAGTATCAATTGGATTCTGCGTTATTAACACGTTTTTATGCCATAATATATCTATACTGTCAATTTATTCGTATTGAAGTTGTAGAATCTATATAAACAGAGCCGATATCATGATTTTGGGATAAGAGGAGCAAAGTATAGCTGTATGATGTATAAAGGCTGTTTTTGGTACTTTTGAGTCTGCTTTTGGAATTCAATTTTTTAAAAAGTTGACTGGTGAAAATCACAAAATATAGTGAACTTAGGGTTTGAAGATCTGCTCAAGAGCTATTTGAAGAACTATAGAGCTTTTTTAACCATGTATAAGTTGACAATTTTTTTTGGGTGCTAAATATAAGTTAACAAAGATTTATTTTAAATTGTGACCATCTAAATTCTTATTACTTTAATATAAGGATGGTTCCTGATTAATTGAAGTAATAGGCTAATATGTGTGTATATATAACTTTATGCGTATGCGCACAAGCCTGCATTTGTTGAATATGAATAACATATGGATTGGATATGTTTGTTTTTGTTTTTATGATCAAGGAGGATTTGAAGTTAGGGTATTGTCCTTATATCATAATAATGAACCTTTATACACAAGCATGTTTGAGGCTTGAGTTATAGTTATTCATCCTTCTGGTGTTCCTTTCGATCAAGGTTTTTGATGTAATTGCTTTGGTATTTTGCAATTTGATATTAGGATTGTGATTGTTAAATTACACCAATTGCAGATCGTGGTTATTAGGAATCTGAGTAAATATAATGAGGGGTCGATTATTATTAAAGTCGGAGGATGGATGGTCGTTCATGCAGGTGGAATTTTTAAAGTCAAGAACATTCTTCAAGGGCTCCCAGAGCCCAGTTCAAATTTCGAAGAGTACATGATGTTGTACACGTATCCTTCTTCACTTTTATTTTTAATGTTATGCTTTCTTCTTCTCTCTCTCTCTGTCTCTCATTCCTTTCCACCTCCCCTTTTGGGTAATAAGTTGTAGTTCTTTTTCACTTTCATTTTTAATCTGTCGAATAACCAATAGGACGTTAATTGTGTTTTATCTTATTTTCATTTTTTTCTGTCATGTATTCAGTTAATTTTTAATTTCTAGGAATATTATTGTTGTTTGAACTTGTTTTTCTCCTTAATTCCGAAATATAGAAATATTTATAATATGTGCATCCAGAAGCCCCCAAATGATTATTCTGAACAGCTATATGAGAAGTACAAGGATGCATTTGTAGAATACCTTAAATCATTGGTGAGGCAACTTAATGGTTAAATGAATATGTAAACTGCCTACTGCACTGGATATCTTTCTATCCATAAACGTACATTACAGTATTTATGTCTTATAGTTTTTTTTAAGATGCAATTATTTATGTACCATAAGGTTGTGCATTAGGAATTGCGTAGTGAATCTTAGGTCAAAAATATTCTTCATGGGAGTTAAGTGTTGCGCTATTTTTTACTATCCAAATATTCGTGTTTTTCCCCATCGAATGAATTTTTGTCTTTTTCCTTACTCACTAAAAGAATGAAAGTCATTATATTGGCTTGTTAGTCTTGTAAAAGTTCAAAGCTCGATAACGGCAAAAATAATAACTTTCTTGAGGGTTATACATGATTTTACATACGAAATTGCACAATTTTTTTTAAAGATTGTTGCACAAGATTTATGTATCATGTCTCCTAAACTCTGATATATATAGAAGTAAAATTATGTTCCAACATACCAAATACCAATTAGAGGGATGAAAGCGAAGACCAAGAACAAGAAGTTCTAGCTAGAGAGCAAGTAGAGGGTTCCAATATTTTATAATTGAATAAATAGTGATAAAATATAAGAGTGTTTATGAGTTCCTTTCAGCACAGTTTTTTGTGCTAAAGAGGATTTTTTCTATTTTTTCTATTTTGTTATACCTCAAATTTTACACCAAAACTTTGACAAAATATTTATATACCCATTTTTATAGTGAGATAATTTTAGAGTTTGACTCGTGGTTTTTCTTTCTTTCATTTGAGAGTTTTTTCGACCTAAACTTGATGTCCCTGTGTTGATGGTATTCCCTCTATTCCAATAAAGAGTCTCATTCACAAAAAGAGTCCTTTTTTAACTGAATAATTTTATTATCAGTTAAAAAAATATATGGGCATTGATATTGTGTCCAAAAATATCCCAACACCAAGTTTGATTATAATATTATGGGCATTGATATTGTGTCCAAAAATAACCCAACACCTACACCATGTTCCACTTATTATACATCCTCAAAAAGGTTCAATTTTTACTAATTTTTTACTATGTTTGGAGTTAATGGTGTATTCATAGTACCAATCTTTGTTTAGGAAAATAAGTGGTAAAATAAATATTTGCGTTTCTTGAAAACCAGATATTTGACTTTGTGTGCCGTAACTCATAAGTGGTAAAAAAAATATTTGAGTTTCTTTGTAAATTCATTTTCTTTAATTTGACTTATGGTTACTGCTTAGTAAGTAGTTAGCGGTTTTCCAAATTTCATCTCATATAACCTACTGACAAAATAAAGAACGAGAGTTACGCTAAGATGATTAATTTTCAAATTGGCTTAACTAATTAAGGATAGAAGGAATCAGTTATCATTCACAATTATAAGTTGTTTGTCTTATGTTTGTGTGCTCTTCATATCATAGCTGTCAAAGGTGTTTGTTGATATGCCAGGAGGTCTTGCTTTAGTCCCAACATTGTGAGTTGTAACTCCTGATAATGCATGGTAGCAAATTAGCATATATATATTCTGTAATTATTTAATACCTAAAGATGAATGTACAACATGGATAAGAGTTCTTGAGAGTATGCTAAGTGGTTGCAGGTTCATGTGAGTGAGAGTGACTATATACATTTGGATATTCAAGTATTTTACTACAATCACGGGGTTATATGTAGACTTACAAATTTAATTTTGCGATGGAGGAAGGGGTTAGTAAGTTAAAGAGGATCGTTTACATTCTACTTTATGGAATCTGTTTTCATTCTACTTTCAGTTTCTCCTTTTCAATATGAGACATCTTATTTTTGTTTAGAACTTCCACTCTTATCTTTTAGCTTGGCAATGAACTGGTACTGTACATTTGTTTAGTTTAAGATTTTTATTTGTATTTCATTTGTCGTACAGGAGCTCATTATTTCCTTGCCAAGTAATGGGATTAAGTACCCTTCCGTTATGTGGCTGATGATGTGTTCATATCTGTCATGTTACTTGGAATTTTGGTTGCCACAATATTTTTTTGTTGGTCTCACCTATTAGTATCATTGCTCACTATATCTTTCAACTTTTATGCTTATTAGACAATTTTTTTGGTATTACGCGGATAGTTCGTATCTATGTATATTATATAACTAATTTGTTATTTATCCATGTAATTGATGCTATAATTTCCTTATTATATCCGCAGCTCTTACATGTTCATAGATATGTATAGCTATGTATCTACTTTCCTATGTATTTGGAACTATATCTTGGTATAAAATCATTATTTATAGATATTAGTTTTGATATGTATTAGTTGATTCAATGTTTATTACTGATGATAAAATAAACTATATTTACAAATGATAAATATTAAACATCACGGACACTAATCTCTACAACACATTTAAATTATTGTTTATACAAACATCCATAAGTGTAGTTCATAAATATTCTTTTATTAAAGCAATAACCAATTTGCAATATGTTAATCATCAACTATTATTTCATGTCCGTGTTTGCAGGAGGTGGTGGATATCAAGGAAGGGATCATGGTGGTATAGGAGGGGGAGGAGGAGGATACCAAGTAGGAGGTGGTCGTGGCAGTGGTGGTGGCAGGGATGGCAATTGGTGTTGTTCTAATCCAAGGTAATCCTTTTCTTCAGTGGATCTTTTGTTCTTCTGGTGTTTATTCTTGGGTGGTAATTAGTTGGATAACTTGGAAATTATATGGACTGCTATGTTGATTTTTAAGGTGGTGTTTATATTTGATTAAAGATTATCATTGTGGCTATGTTGATAATATAAGGTGTCTGCTTTGATTATGATTTTAATGCCATAAGGTTGGGATCAAAGAGTTAGGAATACATGTATTATGTGTGAATATGCCAAGATGAGGGTCTTTTTTTGTGTAATGTTGCTAACACATGCTTTATATGCCTAAGTATAATGACTGTTATGGGATGTTTGTATGCTAGCCAAGTAGCTTGGTGACGGTTTGCTAGATGTTATCTATTAAGTCATCCGGATATATATATGATGGAAATAAAACTCATTCATGCACACTATGTCAAAATCAGTCCATGTTCATCATGGTATTATGTGTTATCTATATTGTTATTCCATGTTTTCTTTAAGATAAAGAAAGCTTAGAAGTGGATTGTTTTGGTGCCAAAAAACAAACTGACTGTGCAAGCTTATTAAGGTCACGATGATAAGATTTAATGATGTTTTGAAGTGTATTTGAATGCCTAGAGGTTCCTTCAGACATAACTTGGGATTGTTTATAAGTATAGCAAAAATTGTGAACTGTTATAGCAAAAAATAACACTGCTTGAATTCCCTTCAAAAGATCACAATTGTCCCCCTTTTTTAGCAACTCAAATCAATAAACAATCCCCTTTTTATGAGGTTGAATGTGTTTTTATAAGTCACAAAAAAAAAGATCAGACACAGAGATTTATCAACTCACTTAGACCCAACAACCAAAACACACTGCTTGAATTCAGTTATAATCTCACAAATTCCGTATGGAGTATATGAAAATCATTTCCATTCTACAACTTTTTTATAATAAAAAAAAATCTTTTAATCGAATCCCAAAATTCAACCAGTGTCACTAACTACTACTACAACACTCATATGTATGAGTTTCAATCTATAATATAAAACAGAGCAGAGAGAGAAAATACATACATGTCCCATCAAATTCCACGTCATCAACTCTCTCATTCTCCCTGTTCAAATTTCAAACCCCTCCGTCTCTCTCTTCTTACACACACAGAGAGCTGAGAAACCGTAGCATACAAGGGAGAGATAGAGGCCCAGCGGTCACGAAGGCAACGGATCTGTCTGGTTCATACGGTCACGAAGGCAACAGATCTGCTCCACCGCTAAGCGTCGGAGGTTACGGAGGTGAAGGTGGAGGTGGAGGTAATTACGGAGGTGAAATGAAAGCCAAGCCCTCTTGCACTTCACCAATCGCCGCATATATATACAACCATTTTTAAACTGTTCATCAGTCTCATGACCCTTCGGCCCTAGCTAGGGCCAACACGCCAATAATTTATTATGTACGTCTCTATCTTCATTTACATAATGTCATCAGGTCTGACCCCTTTCTCTCTATATTTAAACCCTTTTTACTCTATCATTAAGCGCTAATTCTTATACATGTATTGGTTGAGAAGTTACAGATCGTAAATTAATGGCGAATTCGTTGACAATTAAGCACGGGCTTTCATTTTGGTGTCCTCAATCTGCTTCTCTCAATCGTATTCCTCAGTCTTCTTCTTCTTCTGTTCCTTCTACAAGCTTTCAGAGAAACTACATCGTTGCATCGTCCTCTTTTGCCAATGATAATTGAGAGTTCGTGGCTTTTTCTGAGTTCAGATCAATATTGGTAGATGTATTTTATCATTTCAGTTGAATTGAGAGTTTTGTATGCAATTTGTTGCAGATTTGTGATAGTTGGAGGTGGAAATGCTGCTGGGTACGCAACTTGGACTTTTCTCGAACATGGAATGACCAATGGAAAGCTTTGTATTGTATCCAAAGAAGTAATCTTTTCTCCCCTTATACACTCAATTTGAATCTGTTGTTTGATTGGATGATGTATGAAATTGAATGATGGTATAATTTTAAACTATTTACATAATTCGCCCCCCAAATAATGCAAAATGGAATGGAGATTGTTTAAATTTTGATGAAAGTTATGTTTTTATTTTAGTAATCTCATTATACGCAGCGTGATCGCCTTACGAACTAATTCGCTTTGACAAAAGCTTATCTGCTTTCTTCCCGATAAAAAGCCAAAGACGCGTTTGCTCGTAAGTTTAATTTACTTCTATTCAAATTGAACTCAATTTGTGAACTTTATTTGCTTCCTCCTCGAAAGGAATCGACAATGCACATTACTCATGCTTTATTATCTCATTAAGTATGAATAATTTTGTATGGTATGGAATATGGATGTGATATTTAGACAAGTGTTTTAGGCTCAATGAGTGTTTGAGACCTTGCTTTATCGCAATATCTATTTCTCTTATTAATGTCCAATGTCATAGATTGTTACTAACTTCAATGCGAATATGATATGCTAGGGTTTCCATACTTGTGTTTGCTCGAAGTGTGGGGAACATGGACTCTGAATGGTACAAGGACCAAGGCATTGAGGTATTTTTTATTTTAAGACATGATATTGACATTACGCTTTTTTTTATCATTTAAGTACAAGTTTCAACCCAAAGGTACTAAATTGAACTTGCTTTGATATTAATTAATATTGCTCTTTACATTTTTGTTGGCATTAGTTTTTTCAAATTATTTTTGTTCCTGTTTTCATGACATTCAATTTTTTTGAATAATTTGGAATCAATACAAAGCCAATTACTTGTAAACATATAGTTTGAATGGCATCCATTACTTATGAAAGATTTTATTATAGTCTTGATATAACACTACACTTTCCTCTCCCCCTTCCTCCCCCAAACCTCCCCCACCATACCCCACCCCTCCCCTCCCATCCCATCCCTCTTTATTGTACTTGGAGATAATTATTTTTCGTTTTAAGTAAAGCCCATTCTAGCATATGGTTTTTCTCCTTCAAATCAACGTGGATGACAACTGGACAAAATTTGGAGATACCTCATCATAAGGACTCGATTCTCTTTTCAAAACCATGAGAATTAGGTAAGACGATTAGTTTTGAGATATGATTTCTAATCACCTATTCAAAAAATAAAATAAAAGGAAAAGTTGCAAATTTAAGTTATAGAGCTTTGTTTTTTAATCTTTAAGACTATTTAATCAAGAAATAAATAGAAAAGCCAATAAAATGGTTTGTAGCTTAAAATTATGGTGAATGCTTTTAAAATATATTATTGTTTTTCTAGGAAAGTTTGGCCCTAGATTGCATAATATCTTGCTTATAGTGTACGAGAGAAGAGATAGTTTCGATTGAATATTTACTTGTGGCTAGCCTAATCGTAAAATGCAACTACTTGATCATTTTTTTTCTCATCGACCCCCCTCCCCCACAGCCAACACTTTTAATACAAAAGTACCACCATCCATTGAGCGGA
This sequence comes from Panax quinquefolius, assembly GCA_020205615.1. Lineage (NCBI taxonomy): Eukaryota > Viridiplantae > Streptophyta > Magnoliopsida > Apiales > Araliaceae > Panax > Panax quinquefolius. The sequence continues at coordinate 100,456,425 of CM035168.1, read as the reverse complement.
AGCGAGCACATCTTAGCAAACGGTAGTTTAGATTGCTACTTGTGAATTTGATTTTTCTGTTGTGCAGATGCTGTATGAAGATCCAGTTACAGGTATTGATATTGAAAAACAAAATTTGATGACAAATTTAGGAAAACTCCTCAAGTATGGCTCCCTTATAATTAGTCTGGGATGTACTGACCTCCGTGTACAATCATTCTATCGAGAATTAGTTACAAATAATTATGTGTTGTCTCCGGATTATGCAAACTCCCGATTCTACTTTCTCTGTCATTGGAATCAAGAATGATTATTTAGAAAACTAAGTCCTAAGCAATTGCATTGATGATCATAAATTTTCAACATGTGTATCTTTATCATTGTATATAGGAGCCATTCACTTAGTACTTTTTTCAATATGTTCTTACAAAAAAATTAAAAATAAAAGAGGGTATCCATATCATAGTCTCAACAGTTGCAAAAACATGTTTGTTGTCTATAGCTATAATCATAATCATTAATCACCATCTTTCATTGGTCTATTAGCTTGGAGCTAATACTTTGATTTGTATTATTATTACCTACTACTCATAGCTATATTAGCATTCAAAGCCACCAACACATTTTAAAATTTTTAGAAGGCTGATTAAAATCTGCACAAATGAAGGAAGATAAAAACTTATGTCCCTTGCCTTCAGATTCCCAGAGAAAATTGGAGGGAACTTACCTGGAGTTCATTATATCCGAAATGTTGTTGATGCTGATTCACTGATTTCATCACTGGTATTTATTTTTTCATTGTAATTCCACTTTCATTTAGTATTGACTACTCAGCACTGCATAAGACTGAATGTATTAAAATTTGTATGCTTAGTTTCAATTGGTTCAGAGAGTGGATTTGTTGTGCATATACTGGTTGTAAAGTAATATTTGTTTCAATTTGTAGGGGAAATCACAAAAGGTGGTAGTGGTTGGTGGTGGTTATATTGGTATGGAAGTTGCACCAGCTACTCTGGGTTGGAAACTTGATACAACAGTAAGAATATAAACAATTTATAAACGTCTTTTGTAATATTTCTTGTAAGTTTATATGTCGGGCACTGTGATTGTTGATAAGTTCAGCTTATATGGTATTTGGGAAAACATAGGTTGTATTTCCGGATAACCATCTTCTGCAAAGACTATTTACTCCTTCACTTGCCCGGAGATATGAAGAACTCTTCCAAAACAATGGTGTCAAATTTGTTAAGGTTCTCTCTCTCTCTTAAGTTACTATGTTTTACTTTACTAAGAACTTGCAACATATGTAGTTCTGAATATCGTTATTTATTCTTAGGGTGTCTCTATAAAAACATTGGAAGCTGGTTCTGATGGACAAGTTGCTGCTGTTAAGCTTGAAAATCTATAATATATGTTGATGATTAATAGCGACTAGCTTGATGTTTTGGTGGTTAGATATGTGTTGATGATTGTTTGTATTTTATGTGTTTCATATTTTGTAAAGTTAACTAATTATACATGGTTATGATGATTTTGGGTATGGAATGATGTTTTTTTTATTGGTTTGAATATATATTGATGATTGTAAGATTTATAGACAGGTTTAGAATTTTCTGAATATCTATTTTTAAAGGAAATTATGCCAAATTTTTTTGAAATTAGCACCGACTAGCTCTATGTTTTGGTAGTTGGATATGTATTGAAGATCGAGTATGTATTAATTGTTGTGGTGGTATGTGTCTTTAGATAATGTAATATTTATCGAATTTTAATTTAATTTTTCGTTACGCCGTGCCTTCAGGCACGGGTTATAGCTAGTATGTAATATAAAATATTTATATTTATATTTGATTTATCATATTCCGATATAATTATTATCTGTATTGGTTTTATATAATATAATATGGATAAACATAGTATCTGTATATAGAGTTCGGTTTCAGTCTGGTTCTTGTTTTTTTATATGTATCAAAATCACACCCAAAATACTATATTATGGAAAAATTCCAGTTTCGTAAAATATTAAACCTTTTTTTAGTTGTTTAAAAAAAAAAAATCAGATTTTAACAAAATCTGGGCGTCCGGACTTGATCATGTGTGTCTATATATATATATATACATACATCTGTTTAAAATAAAATTTTAAAAGTTTTAATTTAATTTTTTAATTCTTGCATATTAAATTAATGACAAAAAAATATTCACTTAATCAATTAATAATTAAAAATCTATTCTATAAAGCGGGAGGAAAAAATAGTTATATTTTTGTATTAACAATTTTGTGAATATTTTTAGTGTTTCTTTTTCTCTCCCACCCTATTATTCCTTTTATTCTCTCACTTTTAAGTTTTACCCACTCTACTATTCTTTACATTAAATCACATACATAGTGTGTGTAGTTAACTAGTGAAATATAATCTGGCTTTGTCTTGAATTTGACTGCCTCCTGAGTGAAGGATTCGAACCTTGGGGTTGATTTGAATTGTTCTTTCCAAATAAAATACTTAATAAAGAGGGTGTATTCAATAAAAAAATTTAAATATTTTTTTTAAGTGACAAATTTTTGTATAGTTTATTAAATCAGGATCCTCTGTGAGGATTTCTTTGTGAGGATCTTGTGAGGGTTTTGTTGTGGAGTTGATAACACATTAAAAATGAGATCCAACGACTCACAACGTTTTGATAAGAATTTTTTTTTACTAGTTGACAGAAAATTAGAAGCCATCAAACGTGTTTATTTTTACATATATTTTTTTTAAATTTCTTGATAAAATTTGTGTGTCGTTAGATCTTCTTTTTAATGTGTTGTCAACCCCACAACAAAACCCTCACAGAGAAATCCTCACAGAGGATCCTGATTCTTGTTTGTGGAGTTTAATGACTTTTTAAAGACTTTTAAAATTACTTTTAAAGATTTCATGACATAAATGACATATTTTTATAGACTTTTTATCAAGACTTTGATAGACTTTTGTATATTTCTAATATATCTTGCAGTTTATATTAATTGTTAAAAAGTGATCAAAAATCTTATATTTTAGATGAAATGAGTACGATATTAAATAATATTAAAATATATTGACAATGTCACAACTTAATTTGAAATAAAAGACATTATTGAAGTTGAATTATTAGATTATAACTAGTCTATTACAAGAAAATGTCATATTTCATAATCTTTATATTTCATAAAAAATAATTTTCTACTAAAAATAATATAAAATAATAATTTCGATTTTAAAATTGTACATTGTCGTTTTTCTATCAAGTCATTATTGCTAAACTAACAATTTATAATTTTTAACTAAAAAATAAAATTAACAAATTTATTACTTTTAAAAATAAACATAAAATAAAATACCTCTTTAATACTTACAAATATAATAAATGAGTTTTTTTATGGGAGAAAAGAAATATAAAATGATATTTGTTATCTCCATTTATACCCTTGCTTCTATTTGAAACATTTAACACTACTTTATCTTTTTAACCCTTCCTCATTTTTCTCTCTCCTCACCTGCTATAATAGCTCTCTTTCTTTTTGGTATTTTTATTTTGAGAGGACCGAGGTAGGTAGAGAGAGAAAGTGAGAAAGATATATATATTTTATTTTTTTTTCTCTTCTTTGTTTGATCTCCTCTATCTTTTTCTCCTTTGTTCACCTCCTTCCTTTCTTAAATATTTAAAAGTGTTTGAAAGTCTTTAGAGATGAGATCAGACTTTGGATATGGGTATATATCTCTTCTTTTAAAGTCTGTCAAACTCTACCATTTGATAGAAATCTAAAAAATCTATGACTTTTCGAATACCAAAATACTTTTATAGATTTTGTAAAAGTCTCAATTTAATATCACCCAACTTTTAAAGACATTACAAAAGTTATAATTAAATACCAATAAACTTTTATAAACTCTTTAACTGTCTAGATTGAAGACATCCAAACTTTAAAAGTCTTATTTAAATACACCCTTTTAGGTATAATATTCGTATATATTTTTCCATATCATACATCAAAAGATATATAATCAATTGATGTTACCAATTTCATAATATATTAATTGTATAGTAATATTAAATAATATATACATATATATACGGTCCGGATCTTAAGCTCACCCCTTATCTAACATACCTTGCTCATCCCCCTTAAGCGACGATTCGGTCCGTCGCTATATATAGAACTGTTGTCTTAGCTTTTAGCGACGGACAATGTGACGCCCCCAAAATAGGTCCACACAACCCATTTTGAGTCGCCAAATACATGGTACAGAAAACAACTACAACTTCATTATAACAATTGTCATGCCAAATACGACAACACATATATTGTGTGTTTAAATACAAATATTGTCTTCTAGACAATATCCAAACTCAAATAAGTCCTCATTATAATTATGGATACACTATTTTATAAAATAGTGAGGACTACTAAAACAATTGTCTTGAACCATCACTCCATACCCCGACTAGTTCCCGTTATATTCTGGTCTCCTGAGAAGAAAAATGAAACAAAAATGAAAAGGGTGAGCTCAACTAGCCCAATAAAGAATATTATGACTAAGATAATGTAGAATAAATTATCTTTAGTCCTCAACAGAGAAAAATCTTTTAGAATATGATAGACAACAAGTTTTAGATCAACAACTGCAGCAGAAACAACAATTCATTAGAAGAGTTAAGTAGATAATGAAGTCTACTGTCTTCTATGATTTAAAAGTTCATCATCAATATTTTATCCTTACAATCAATCAATATACATCTTGAATCAAATATTCATTTTTGCACTACGGGCTAAAGATATTCATTTGTATCACCAGTTGGTCATGTTCATCTCAACACCTGTCCATCTTTGCACTACGGGCTAGAGATATTCATCAGGTAATCATTCATCTTTGCACTACAGACCAAAGATATTCATCAAGTATCACCATTTAAGACTGAGGATGATGAAAAATATTTTAAAGAAAACGAATCCAGTGAGATAAAAGGACAAAGATTAGGGATTCATACTTTAGTTTATCCAAGTTCAAAAATACTCCATAATAATCAATTATGGAGCAAAATTCAAGAATAAAGATCAAAACATAAATTCAATCAAAAATAGGTACCATAATAGACAACTTGAACAAAGAATTTTTTTTTTAATTTTTCTGTGAATATTGTCGTATACGTGAATAGTAACCCCGACATGAAAATATAATTAAAAATTTCATAAGAAAAATCATACTTCGTGAAAGTACTCGTGAATAGTACCGTATTCGTGAATATTGCCGTATACATGAATAGTAAACTCGACTTGAAAAAGTAAAAATTTCATAATAAAATTCATACCAATATTTTGGTGTAATGATATTGAAAGAAATAACATCATTTACAAAAAAAATAACATCATTTATCTCAAAAGAATAGTACTTCTGGCTAAAATACTGGATATAATGCTGAAGAAAACTTGCACTGAATAATAACACTTAAAGTGTTTAAATACTCACAAAAATACGCTCGATATTATAGAGAGAGAAACTTTAGATTCTGGTGTGATTTTTAATTCTAACCTAAGCACCGTATTTATAGGAAAATGCCAGAACACCAATGTTGACAAACTTGCTACCGGTAGCTTCCACCATTTGCCTTTCAAGCACACCACACTTTGAAATTTCAGCATTTTTCCATAAAAAAAAAATAAAAGTGGGGCCCACCCATGTTTTTAATAAAAAAAATTTATTTTCGAAACTTCAATAATTCATAATAAATAGCCCTTTTATCAGAAAAATACGAATTCTATGTAATTTCCATAGGAAATTTAGTTCTCTACAACTTTAGTTCTCTACAATTTAGTTCTCTGCTGAAGTTTCGGAAAATAAAAGGGCTACAAAGTTGTAGAGAATTCGATTTCGTGTGGAAATGAATTACTGAAGGGCCAATGATACTCATCAATCAATAGTTCATCTTTGTACGTAAGCCAAAGATATACAACTGTAAAACCAATAATCAACAGTCCATCTTTGCACGTGAGCCAACGATATACAACTGTAAAACCGATAATCAACAGTTCATCTTTGCACGTAAGCCAAAGATGACTTTCATCATAATATAAGCATGAGGATGATGACAATGATATAAGCATTAATCAAACGAAATCAAAGATAAATATTAAAGACTTTAAATTTATCCAGAGTTTAAAAATATCCAAATTGTCAACATGATACTGCTTTGTGGAGTAAAATTCAAGAATAATATTCATGTACCAAAAATAATTTAGACAAAAAAGAAATATATTTTTCGGGTAAATAGTACCCCGCAATAGTACCCTATGAATAGTACTTCGGGAATAGTACCTCGTAAATAGTACCCCGACATGAAAAATACCCCAAATACCCGAGTGAATAATATTCAGGTGAATAGTAATTTGGATGAATAGTAACCTGTGAATATTTCTCCGGCACGAAAAGTACCCCGATTACCCGAGTGAATAATACCAGAGTGAATAGTAACCGGGTGAATAGTAACCCGTGAATAGTTACTCGTAACAGAAAAATACCAAAAAAAAAATGATATTTCATGACGAGTACAAAAGAAATGATATTCCAAGCGAGTATAATAGAATATATGAAACTGCAAATGGATTTTCACCCGCCATGCGGTAATCCACGTAGACAAATCATTTCCACAATTTAATAAAGAATGAATATGAAGGATCATTCACCCGTGCATGCAGTAATCCACATAGGCAAGTTATTCCAATAGAATAATAAAGAATGGAATAAAAGAAGAATTCACCAGGCATGAGATAGACCGCACATACAGGTTATTCCCAATAGAATAATAAAGAATGGAACCAGGTCATGCGTAATCTGTACAGATAGGATATTCCAACAAAATAATAAAGAATGGAACCAGTCATGCGTAATCCGCATGATGGGATATTCCAATGAATAATAAAGAATGGAATAACAACAGAATTCACCAGGCATGCGATAGACCGCACAGACATGTTATTCCAACAGAACAATAAAAAATGGAATAAAAGAAGAATTTCACCATGTATGCGGTACTTCGCATACACATATTATTCCAACATAATAATAAAGAATGGACTAACAACCCTTACGAGTATTGAAAGAAAATAACTCTCTTCATGAATACGAAAGAATAATACTCATTACTATAATAATAATATCCCTTACCTCAGAAGAAGACTGGATACTAGAATAGTGAAGTAGCAGACTTCGCTTCTTCTTTCTCTCTATAGCTTCTCTCTCTATAATTTCTCTATAATAATTGCTCTTGTGAGACTTAGTGAATTGGCGAAAAATAATGAAGGAATGAGCTTCTATTTATAGGAAAATATAGTTTCCATAATTGCACATTTTGGGGCTCGAAATATTACAGTATAATACCCTCATCTTTTTCTTCATTTTTAATTTAGTCATGCAAGTATTATCAAACTTGCACCACATCCCCTAATAGTAAATCATGTGAATCAATAGTTCTAAACATGTGAAAAATTAATTATAGTATAGTATCTTCAACTATACCTCCATTTTTAACTTAGTCGTGCAAGTATTATCAAACTTGCACCAACTCCTCTAATAGTAAATCATGTGAATCAATAGTACACACATGTGAATACATAGTTATAAGCATGTGAATTAATAGCAATTAATTACTCATTTATTCGGTGAATTACCCGATTGGTCAATATAACCTCCAGACATCAATTATTATCGAAATAAATGTCAATTTCCACTAACACTAATAATTTTCACACAATGGAACTATCAATTTCATCTTTAATCAACACGAACTTACTCATCATTAATATTATAACTCATAATATTTAACAACCAGGTCATTCCCAGAAAAGAGGGGGCTTTCCGATAAGGATTTCTCCTTATTGGCGCGCAATTACGTGACCAAACCTCTGCTTGACAGAACTTATAGACATTGTCAATATTGTAAATAATAAAATGAATAACTTTGTCATCTCAATTATTGATTTAATAATATAACATATTATGCAGATGATACTATGACAATAATTGAATCAATAATATGAGAGATATGATGCAACAATTACTGTAGCAATAATTGAGTATAATTGAATGACTTCTTACGTAAGCATCAATAATAAATACCGTGTGCTACTATGCAACCACGTGTATTACTGTACTTTTACTACTGGGTAGTTAAACAGTTTAACGGTAAAATTTTCACCGTTATTTTTATAAAAGATATTTCTATCGTTTTCTAACTCCGATAATACTTCTGTTGGGGGGGTTCACTAATGATTGTGCCGTCGTGCAAATATTCCTCGACCAATCGAATATTCTCCGACACAACGAATATTTTATATCAACTTGCTTATTTTGCAAAATTTTCACTTATCACCCTTAACTTTAACCCTTTCTCAATTTAACCATTTACTAAAAATAATAATTATAAGAAATTGGAGTACTTTCATTTTGGGATCTTACAATCTCCCCTCCTTATGAAATTTTGCCCTCGAAATTTACGTACATACCTGGTATTCGAAGAGATGAGAATACCTTGCTTTCTTTTTGGATTGTACCTTCCCGGTTATTTCCTCTGTATCATGATTTTCCCATTGCTCATCTCCTGTATTTCAGATATCATTCTGGAATATATCTTCAAAATAAAGGTTAATTGACATATCACAATTTTTCAACTTATCAAGTAAAAATTTTAGCTTAGGTAAGTCACACACTAGCGAAGTATATTACTCGTCTCTCCCCTCCTAGTTCTAGACTTATATCTCCGCCAACGACAATATCCCTAAGCTCTGATACCATTTGTGACTCCCCCAAAATAGGTCCACACGACCCATTCTGAGTCGCCAGATATCACACTATAAAAATCATTTATAAACTTCATTTATACAACTGTTGAACTGTAGTGCAGAATACGACCATAGTTAAACTGTGAGTTTTAATACAAATGTATGTAACTCTCATGGTGCCTCGACCACAACCTTACAAAGGTACTTTACATAAAAGTACAGTCAAAAACTGTTTTAGAAATTAAAATCTTTGGGAAATGCTCAAGGAAACCTTCTTACATGGGAGGCCATGCATCTAGGTTATGATAGATATCATATGTCCATAGAATTATCCTTGGTTAACCCATTAGACCCCAAAGAAAAATGAAAAGATTACTATCATGTTCTTTCCAATGGTGAGTTTTCTCTTGACATATAACTATCTCCACTCTCTACAATTGAAAATTATATTTCAACCAAACTCCAAGATCATATAGGTAGTGCTCGTAGATATACTCAGCAAGTGGATGTGCACAACCTTGTCTTATGATAACACGAGGTTGTATGTCATTAGACATCTTGTATGATAGTGGCAAAACACCCTTCAAAGTTGGGTTCACCTCACCCTATTTAGGTTCACCAAAATTAAATATCAAATGACGTATACAATACGATACACTTATCTAAAGTTCTCAATAAAATTATTTCCATACTATTTAGGGAGAACCTCAACGACTATAGACCATCGCTCTATTCTTCTTCATTACCCAGCTCGACCAAATTTACACTCTTATTATTACGAAAGGAATTGTGAAGCAAAAAGGGTGAGCACAACTAGCCCAATAAATAATATCATGACTAAAGATAATTAAATTATCAATAGCCTTCATCAGTAGTAAATCAGAGATTTAGAACATATGGTGTGACGCTCCCAAAATAGGTCCAATCCACCCAACCTATTCTGAGTCGCCAAATACATGGTACAGAAACAACTACAACTTCATTAATACAATTGTCGTGCAAAATACGACAACACAAAAACTGTGAGTTTAAATACAAATATTGTTTTCTATACAATATCCACACTCAAATAAAGTCCTCATTACAATTATTGATACATTATTTTACAAAATAGTTTGGACTACTATAACAACTACTTTGGAACATCACTCCACACCCCGACTACTCCCCGCTATATTCTCGCTTCCTAAGAAGAAAAATGGAATAAAAAGGAAAAGGGTGAGCTCAACTAGCCCAGTAAAGAATATTATGACTAAGATAATGTACAACAAATTATCCTTAGTCTTCAACAGTCAAAAATCTGATAGAATACAATAGATAACAAGTTTTAGATCAACAACTGCAGCGGAAACAACAATTCATTAAAAGAGTTAAGTAGAGAATGAAATCTACTTTCATCTATGAATTTAAAAGTCCATCATCAATATTTTATCCCTGTAACATCAATCAATATACATCTTGAATCAAATAGTCATCTTTGTACCTACAGGTCAAAGATATTAATCAGTCGGTCATGTTCATCTCAACACCAGTTCATCTCTTTGCACTACGGGCCAAAGATATTCATCAAGAAATCATTTATCTTTGCACTACATGCCAAAGATATTCAGTAATATCATCATTTAGGAATGAGGATGATGAAAAATATAAAGAAACGAATACAGTGAAACAAAAGAACAAATATTAAGGATTCGTACTTCAAACAATCCAAGTTCAAAAATACCTCATAAATAATAATAGTGGAGTAAAATTCAAGAATAAAGATCAAAACATGGATACAATCAAAGCTAGTATCTATAATAGATGTCTTGGACACAGAAAAGAAAATTTAATTTTTTTGTGAATAGTGTCGTATTTGTGAATAGTGCCGTATATATGAATAGTACAGTATACGTGAATAGTAATTCCGACACTAAAAGGTAGAAATTTCACAAGAAAATCATCATGCTTCGTGAATAGTACTCGTGAATAGTAACTCGTGAGTAGTAACTCGTGAATAATAACTTCGACATGAAAAGATAAGAATTTCACAAGAAAAATCTTACCAATATTCCGGTATAATGATATTGAAAGAAATAATATCATTTATAAAAAAAATAACATCCCTTACCTCAAAAGAATAGTACTTCTGGCTGGAATATCAGATATAACGCTGAAGAAAACTTGCACCGTATAACAACACTCAAGATATTTAAATACTCACAAAAATACGCTCGATAATATAGAGAGAGAAAACTTCAGTTTCTGGTGTGATTTTCAATTCTAACCTAAGCACCCTATTTATAGGAAAATACTTAGAACACCCAAGCAGAAAAATTAATAAAATAATAATATTTATTAAAAAATCATACGCACCATTAGAAATCTGATTTCAACAAATTTACCACACAAGTGGGGCCCACCAAAAATGAAAAACATGTTTTAAATAATTTTTGTAACAAAATCAATTTAGACCCAATATTCCGAAACTTCAATAATTCATAATAAATTGCCCTTTTATCAGAAAAATTCAAATCTTATGTCTATTCCATAGGAAATTTAATTCTCTACAACTCTGCAGAAGAAAGTTTTTCCAAATTCCAAACATAAATTGACCGAAATCCACATACGGGCGATTTTGCAGGCTATAATCAAATTTCAGTAAAAAATAAGGTCCACCAACACACAAAACATGTGTTAAACATTTTTTATAAAAAAAATACTCTTCCTCCTCATTTATTCATATATCACACATCATTATAAAAATATCACCATTATTATATTATTATAATATAATAATATATTTAAATAAATTATTTTATCAGAAAAGATAAAATATCAATTTTCAACAATTGTCACATTAAAATTTTCTCCATCTATATCCATATAAAATGAATATTTTTCTTATCATATAAATCAATAATTAATTATTCACAAATAATATTATGAGAATCACAATCGCCGATAACCGGTAGTTTTCTCGAAAGAGGGGCTTTCCAATAATGATTTCTCCTTACTGGCGCGCAATTAGGTGACCAAACCTCTCCTTAGACAGAACTTTCTAGACATTGTCAATAATGCTATCTAATAATATTATTCAAATAATATGAATTATTGATCTGATAATGGAAAATATTGTGTAGTGACAATTATTGAAACAACAATAATATAACATATCAACGTAGCAATTATTGAATCAATAAAATAAAATATTGAACAGTAATTACAGCAATAATTATTGAGTAGTGCCTTCTTACGTAAGAATCAATAATTGGTTCAATCTGGTAATCTTATTATTAGCTGACATACATCGTATTCTTCGTATTTTAACCACCGGATATTCCATGAAGATAATCGGTAACCATTACAATCAATTATTTATAAAAACTCAAACTTTTTGTTTTCTTCATCCAATCGCTTTCCGTTATGGGGCCCACACAAAATCGCAATGTGGTCATACTGAATATTCCCCGACGAAAAGAATATTCCACGACCAATAGAATATTCACATGACAACAATGAATATTTTATAACCACTTGCTTATTTGAAATATTTAGCATTTTACCCATAACTAACCACATTAATCAAATCAACCCTTACTATTTCAAAATAATAAATAGAGGAAATTCCATTTTATTAAAAAAAAAATGGGGTCTTACAACCTCCTCTCCTTATGAAATTTCGTCCTCGAAATTGACGTACGTACCTGGTGTTTCGAAAAGGTGAGGATACCTCGCTTTCATTTTTTATTCCAACTCCCAGGTCATTTCTTCGATAGCAGGGTTCATCCACAAAACCTTGACTTGTGGTATAACCTTTGTGCGTAGGACATGCTCCTTTTTATCCAAGATCTTGACTGGTACTTCCTCGTACGTTAAATCTTCGATTATCTTATCTGGTTCTAACTCAATAATGTGGTTCGGGTCATTCACATAATTACGTAACATCGATACATGAAAAACGTTATAAACACGCGAAATACTTGGCGGTAAAACGAGTCTATAGGCCACAGTTCCTTTTCGATTGAGGATTTCAAATGGAATAATAAATTGAAGGTTTGAGCTTTCCTCTCATCGCCGATTCTCGCTTTCGAAATAACGACTTCCTGCGTCTTCTTCATATTCATCAGCTCCAGATCTGTAGCTTGAGCAGCTTTAAATTTATCGATTAAGGTCGATTCTACTCGTATATCATCACGTGGATCCTAAAGTCTTTAACTCTATCTCTATCATTTGTAAGTTATACGAAATGGGTCTTTGTATTCAACAATATCGCACTTTCATTCAAGATACAATCTTCTACTCAACACGTCACCATCAAGCGCTCGCTTTTTTCGGGATGGTATGGTGTAGCAGGTGCCAAAATGATTCTCCTCTTGAGTTCTTTGAAGCTCTTCCACATTCCTTGCTCCATTTGAATTTTGTATCTCTACGAGTCAGCTGAGTTTATGGAGTAGCGATTCAAGAAATCCTTCCATGAATCTCCGATAGTAACTAGCTAAGCCTAAAAAACTACGTATTTTGATTACTGACTTAGGTTGCTCTCAACTGTGACTCATATCCCAATCTTGGATAACACGTCACAATGGCACCTATCAGCTTACTATCACACGAATATGGTGTCCCCTACGGAGAGTCTGGCTTCGGTGCATTTCACAAAGGAAGTCACCAGTTAGAGGCTCGGTTATCAACTTCTATAGTTGGGTTTTTAACTCCTGAAGTTCAATAGGAGTTATTCAATATGAGATTTTAGAAATGGGTTTTGTATCGGGTTCAAAGTTGATACAAAATTCAATATCACGCTCTGGGAGTAGGCCAGGAAATTTTTTAGGAAATACGTCAGGAAATTCACTAACAATTGAAATACCATTCAAATCTGACGTATTTTTGTTCAAGTCCATGACATGGGCTAAGAAAGCTTGACATCCGTTTTTCAATAAATGAATGACTTTATGGATTGATATGAAAGAGTTTGACTTCAATGGTTTAGTTACTTGAATTCGAATAATAGGTTGCTTAGGAATATGAAATCTAACAACCTTACGAAAGCAATCAATTTTGGCATGATGAGTAGTTAACCAATCAATCCCTAAAATCACATCAAAAGCAAGTATCTTTAAAGAGATAAGATCAAAAGGTAATGTGATGGTGCCAACTTGGATTAAACAAGATTTATAAATAGTGGATGTAACGAAAGTTTCTCATAAGGGAGTTTCAACAGATAAGGCAAAGTCTAAACTCTCAGGAGTCAAGTTCAAACGTTGAGCATAAGTATGAGAGATAAAAGAATGGGTAGAACCGGTATCTAATAAGGTATAAACTTCGCAAGAATTTATAATTAACTAACCCGTGCTAACTTTGTTCGGGTTACTCACTTTTTGAGAAGTCACAAAAAATGCTTTTCCTGAAATCGCCGACTTTGTTTTGTCTGTATCCGCCTTTGGTGCCACCGTCCCATGTGGACTTGATTTCGATACAGGACAAAATCGAGCTATATGGTAAAATCTTTTCCACAACTAAAACATACCTTGGAAGGCTATGAGCAGTTTGAACTTATATGTCCTCCTCTCGCATCAGTAGCATCTAACTAATGGCCGTTCTCCTCCCTAGAATTTGTTCTTTGGTCTTTGGTGTCAAAGTGTTGTTGATGGCCGTCTTCCCGTTTTCGTTAAATCTTCTCTTCTTGAAATATCCACTTGAATTATTTCTTCTATTATGTTGGACATTATTACCACCGAAGTGGTTACCATTTTTGGCATGATAATTCCCTCTACGATGATTATCATTGTCCCGATGGTCGTTGCCACCGGTACGATTATCATCGAGTTGTTAGTCGTTATTCTTCGGTTGAGCTGACTCATTATCACGCTCTAATAACTGAGCCTTATTCACAACATCTGAATATAGAGAAAATTTACGAGAAATGAGATATTGACGTATATCAGGTTTCAAACCTCTCAGAAACATCCGCGTCATATGTTCCTCATTCTCCACCAATTGAGGTGCAAACCTGGATAACTCTGCGAACTTCGCCTCGTACTGGGACACCGTCATGTTGTTCTGTTCTAGTCTAATAAACTCTACCTCCTTTATATGATGAATACTTTTAGGAAAGTACTTGTCATTGAACAATTTCTGAAATATTTCCCAAGACATGTTGAGTGCGGCTGGCTGAGTATGCTTCATTGATTCCCACCAGTAATCTGCCTCATTACGGAACATAAAAGTGGCGAATGAAACCTTCTGTTCCTCCGTGCATCCCAAGACATCGAATATCTTGGTAATTTATTTGACCCACGTCTCCGCCTTAATCGGATTCGGCTTTCCCCAGAATTCTGGTGGTCCCAACTCTTTGAACTGCTTGTGTGAGACCCCAAATTTTATGAAATAAAAGTATTCAATTTTTCTATTTCGGTAAATAGTTAAATTGATAAAAGTTTAAAGTTAAGGGTAATATGTGAAAATTTTGCAAAGTAAGCAAGTTGATATAAAATATTCGTTGTGTCGGGGAATAATCTTTTTGTCGGGGAATATCCGTACAACGGTACAATCATTGGTGGACCCCATAACGGAATTATTGTCGGATTGAAAAAATGACAAAAATATTTTTATGAAAATAACAAGGCGGAAGTTTTACGATTAAAAGCTGTTGAACTACTTCGGTAGTAAAAAAGTACGATGAATGGCATGGTTGCATAGTAAGACACAAGATTGATTATTAATTTTACGTGATAAGTCACTCGGTTTTGTTTTATAATAGTATTATTAATGTAATAAAATAGTAAAAGCTTTTAATATAAAACAGAATACTTTTATAAAGTTATTCTTAAAATAGAATATATTATATTCTATTATGCATAAGTTTTTGCATAGTAAATTTTTTTTATATAAAACAGAATACTTTTATAAAGTTATTCATTTTATTAGATTATAAATAGAATATATTATATTTTATTTAAAAGATTTTGCTTTAAATATGGACCGTCCGATTAAAAATAAATTAATCTGGACCGTTCATGAAATAGTTACTATGCAGTCCATTCTTCTATAAATAGAAGCTCATTCATTCATTAGTTCTTAAGAATTCACTGAAACTCTAGAGAGATAAACTATAGAGAGAGTTCTTCTTCTGCAATCTCGAGCGTATTTCTTTAGAGTTTAAGAAAGCTTTGAGTGTAGAAGATAGTGCAAGTTTTCTTCAAGTATATTCTCGCCCTACCGGTCGGAATACTCTTCTTTCAAAGGTAAGGGATATTATTTGTTGTACCTGTAAGGGATATTATTTGTTGTACTCGTAAGGGGTATTATTTCTTTCATATTCATGAAGAGAACTTCTGTTATTCCATTCTTTATTATTCTGTTGGAATGACCTGTATACGCGGACTACCCTATACTTGGTGAAATTCTTCTATTCCATTCCTTATTATTCATTGGAATAACTTTGTCACGCATCTGGCAATCCGCATGCATGGTGATTTCTTTTGTTATTCCATTCTTTATTATTTTGTTGGAACATCTTGTCGGTGCGAATTTCGCCTGACCTAGTTCCGTTAGTTATTATTCTGTTAGAATAACCTGTCTATGTGAAGTACCGCATGCATGGTGATTTTTATTATTATTCCATTCTTTATTATTCTGTTGGAACATCCTGTCGGTGGGAATTTTTCCTGACCTGGTTTCGTTATTTATTATTCTGTTAGAATAACCTGTCTATGCGAAGTACCGCATGCATGGTGATTTCTGTTATTATTCCATTCTTTATTATTCTGTTGGAACATCCTCAGCATGTAATTTACTTTAACCCGGTTCCGTTCTTTATTATTAAGTTGAATATCACGTGCGTGCGTTTATCTGGGACTGGTTCCATTATTTATTATTCATTGGGTATAACTTGTCTCATGCGGTCTATCGCACGCATGGTGAATCCTTACGTTATTCTATTCTTTATTATTACATTGGAATAACTCGTATGCATGTGGATTACCACATGCGTGGTGAATGATCCTTTATATTCATTCCTTATTAAATTGTGGAAATGATGGTTACGTTGATTATGATGAGAGTCATAATAAAAGTATTGGACTGATGAAAATCATGGGTATATGAAGTATTAGTAAGTGTTATGATGAGTTATATTGGTTATTATGTGAAAACATGAAAGTTTCTTAGAAATCACAAAGGGTAGAAAAATCAGATTTTGGTGAAAATGGAACATGAAATTCAATTGACCATATCTCCTATTATATTTTGAATTTTTAAGTGTGGTCAAGTTCTAGAGTTAGATCTATGAGTTTCCTAACTTATCCAAGTGGAATCACTGGAAAAGGTGTTGTAGATTTTCGTGTGGGTGATTTTAGCAAGCAGCGAAAAAAGTGAAAATGGGAAAACAAATGCACGCTGCGAGAGAAATTTTAAAAGGGCATTTTCGGCCACTTAATTTGTGAGAAAAATTTCGGCCTTTAGGGACATGAAAATATATGGTATAAAGTACATCCTGTCCAAAATTGAGCTCATTCCGACTTAAAATGAGCAAGTTATGACCATTTCAATATTTAGGTTTTTTCGATGAAAAATGCTATAGTCGGAGTTCTATAACTCCGATGATCTTGAAATTTAAACTAGAAGATCACGTTAACATGTGTAAGATCCTGCCAAGATTTGGGAATTTCTGGAGTTAAACTTGAGGTAGCTAATTTCTTAAGGAATTAATTAGAAATTAATTTTTAAAAAATAGTAAATGAATTTTAAAAATTCTGAGAAAAATATATGTGTAATATGAGACTATATTCTGCTAAATCTCAGAAAGGAAATATTTTTGGGACTGATTTGGTATTTTTCATGAAAATACAATAGTTATGAGTATATGAGTTAAATATGTTATGTGAAGTTGAAAATTTGTAAATATGATTTTATGACTTGGGAATCCTATATAGGATATATACAGATTTTTGATAAGAGATTTGATCATTGGTGATGAAATCATATGAGTATGGCATTTTTGAATGATTAAATGCATTATTTGGTAAAGTGTAAACAATTGAAATAAATTGTTTATAAGTTTTGAGAAGTGATTAAAATATTGTTATGATATTAATAATATTAGATTATGAGTGGTGGATAATATTTGGATAAATTTAAAGTCTTTAATATTTATCCTTATTTTCGTTTGATTAATACTTATATCATTGTCATCATCCTCATGTATATATTATGTTGAAAGTTATATGTGGCCTGTAGTGCATAGATGGACTTGGTATGATTATGACCAGGAATTATTCGGTATAATCATGACCGTAATGTTACAAATGATGTGAAAAAAGTCCTCATTGGCCGTAGTGCATTGATGGATAATTTTTGGCATGATTATGGCTATGGATTCTCTTGACGAGGGTGCAAAGATGAATTATTTTATGGCATGATCGAAACTGGATTGATGAAAACACGATTATCTTCTACCAGTAGTGCATGGATAATTCGTGGTCGTGATACTAAAAGAATGTCCTTGGCCTATAGTGCAGGGATGAATTGATGATGTGGATTAATTATTGAGCTGAGTCTTAGCAATGAAATATTAATTCATGGATGTGATAATAATGAATATCCTTGGCCGTAGTTCATGGATAATTCATGGATGTGATATCAATGAATATCCTTGGTCGTAGTGCATGGGTGATTCGATGATGTGGATTATTTATTGTCGAGTCTCAAATGATAAAATATTGATAATAAACTTTTAAATTCGTAGAAGATAGTAGATATCATGCTCTACTTGACTCTTCTAAAGTACAGTTGTATGTATTTGGCCTGTAGTACAAAGATGAATTATAAATGAATATCTTTGGCCATAGTGCAAAGATGAATTTATTAGTATGATTATGAGCAAGGATTGTGATTTGGTATAACCATGATTTTTGATGTTTCAGGTAAAGATAGGTGATGAAAATTTTCTTCGTCCTGGGTGCGAAGAGGAATTTAAAACCACGATTATGATTATGAGTTATTCATATGATTGTGGATAGGAATTATTGATTGATGGTAATGGGATAAAATATTATCGGTGGACTTTTAACATAGAGAAGATAATAGATTTGATGGTCTATTTGACTCTTCTAATAGATTGCTCGTTCCGCTGCAATTATGGTGAAAAAGTTTTATCATCTACCATATGTTCTAAATCTCTGATTTATTATTGATGAAAGCTATTGATAATTTAATTATCTTTAGTCATGATATTCTTTACTGTTCTAGTTGTGCTCACCCTTTTTGCTTCACAATTCCTTTCTGGTATTAAGAGTGTAGCTGGGTCGAGCGGGGATAACAGGAAAATAGTGTGATGGTTCGAGACTGTCGAAGTTTCTCAATACATTATAAAACGGCATGACATGCAACAGATAATTGTATTGAGGACCTAAGATATGTGTGTCATATTTTATACGTCACTTAATAATTGATTTTGGCGAACAACAATAGGGTGATGAGAACCCGACTTTGAAAGCGTCAAAAGTGCACCTCATTAGAATGAATATGATAGTAATCATCTCGTTCTTTTTTGGGGTCTTAAAATTTTTGCTGCTGTATTTTATATGGCATTGTAACAATTTGAGTTTGGATACTGTCTACGAGACAATATTGTATAAAACTCATAGCTTAACCGTGGTCGTATTCTATACGACAGTTCAACAGTTGTATACATGAAGTTTGTATTTGATTTTTGTAGTGTGATATCTGGCGACTCAGAATGGGTCGTGTATACCTATTTTGGGGGCGTCACAAATGGTATTAGAGCTTAGGGATATGGTCGCTGGCGGAGATAAAAGTCTAGAAATAGGAGGGGAGAGACGAGTTATATACTTCGCTAGTGTGTGACTTACCTAAGCTGAAATTATTTACTTGATAAGTTGACAAATTGTGATATGTCGATTAACCTTTGTTTTGAAACTATATTCTAGAATGATATCTAAAATACAGGAGATGAGAAATGGGAAAATTATGATAGCGAGAAAATTACCGGGAAGGTACAATCTGAAAAGAAAGCAAGGTATTCTCATCTCTTCAATATCAGTACGCATATAAATTTGAAGGCTTAAATTTCATAAGGAGGGAGATTGTGAGACCCCGAATTTTATGAAATAAAAGTATTCAATTTTTCTATTTTGGTAAATAGTTAAATTGATAAAAGTTTAAAGTTAAGGGTAATATGTGAAAATTTTGCAAGGTAAGCAAGTTGATATAAAATATTCGTTGTGTCGGGGAATAATCTTTTTGTCAGGGAATATCCGTACAACGGTACAATCATTGGTGGACCCCATAACGGAATTATTGTCGGATTGAAAAAACCACAAAAATATTTTTATGAAAATAACGGCGGAAGTTTTACAGTTAAAACTGTTGAACTACTCGGTAGTAAAAGTAAAATACGCTGTCTGGCATAAGTTGCGTAGTAGCCTTGATATTGATTATTAATGCTTACGTGATAAGTCACTCAGTTTTGTTTTATTAGTATTATTAATGTAACAAAATAGTAAAAGCTTTTTATATAAAACAAAATACTTTTATAAAGCTATTCTTAAAATAGAATATATTATATTCTATTATGCATAGTGTTTTGCATAGTAAAATCTTTTTATATAAAACAGAATACTTTTATAAAGTTATTCATTTTATTAGATTATAAATAGAATATATCATATTTTATTTAAAAGATTTTGCTTTAAATATGGACCGTCCGATTAAAAATAAATTAATTTGGACCGTTCATGAATTAATTATTATGCAGTCCATTCTTCTATAAATAGAAGCTCATTCCTTCATTATTTCTTACGAATTCACTGAAACTCTAGAGAGAGAAACTATAAAGAGAGTTCTTCTATAATCTCGAGCGTATTTCTTTAGAGTTTAAGAAAGCTTTGAGCGTAGAAGATAGTGCAAGTTTTCTTCAAGTATATTCTCGCCCTACCGGTCGGAATACTCTTCTTTTAAAGGTAAGGGATATTATTTGTTGTACCTGTAAGGGATATTATTTGTTGTAATCATAAGAGGTATTTTTTCTTTCATATTCATGAAGAGAACTTCTGTTATTCCATTCTTTATTATTCTGTTGGAATAACCTGTATACGCAAAGTACCCTATACTTGGTGAAATTCTTCTATTCCATTCCTTATTATTCTGTTGGAATAACCTGTCTATGCGAAGTACCGCATGCATGGTGATTTCTTTTGTTATTCCATTCTTTATTATTTTGTTGGAACATCTTGTCGGTCATGAATTTCTCCCCGACCTAGTTACATTAATTATTATTCGTTAGAATAACTTTCGTCTGGCGCAAGCACCGCATGCATGGTGATTTCTGTTGTTATTCCATTCTTTATTATTCTATTGGAACATCCTGTCGATGCGAATTTTGCCTGACCTGGTTCCTTTATTTATTATTCTGTTAGAATAACCTGTCTATGCAAAGTACCGTATGTATGGTGATTTCTGTTGTTATTCCATTCTTTATTATTCTGTTGGAACATCCCGTCGGTGCGAATTTACGCACGACTGGTTCCATTCTTTATTATTCTCTGGAATATCCATCATCGCGCGTGCGTTCTGTTGGACTGGTTCTATTATTTATTATTCTGTTGGGTATAACTTGTCTGTGCTGTCCATCGCACACGTGGTGAATCCTTCTGTTATTTTATTCTTTATTATTCTGTTGGAATAACCTGTCTATGTGGATTACCACATGCATGGTAAATGATCCTTTATATTCATTCCTTATTAAATTGTGGAAATGATCTGGTTACGTTGATTATGATGAGAGTCATAATAAAAGTATTGGACTGATGAAAATCATGGGTATATGAAGTATTAGTAAGTGTTGTGATGAGTTATATTGGTTATTATGTGAAAACATGAAAGTTTCTTAGAAATCACAAAGGGTTAAAAAATCAGATTTTGGTGAAAATGGAACATGAAATTCAATTGACCATATCTCCTATTATATTTTGAATTTTTAAGTGTGGTCAAGTTCTAAAGTTAGATCTATGAGTTTCCTAACTTATCCAAGTAGAATCACTGAAAAAGGTGTTGTAGATTTTTTGTGTGTGGTGATTTTTAGAAAAAGCACAAAAAAGTGAAAATGGGAAAAAAATGATCTTGCCAGAAATTTAAAAGGGAATTTTCGGCCACTTAATTTGTGAGAAAAATTCCAGCCTTTTGGGACATGAAAATATATGGTATAAAGTACATCCTGTCCAAAAATGAGCTCATTCCGACTTAAAATAAGCAAGTTATGACCATTTCAATATTTAGATTTTTTCGATGAAAAATGCTATAACCGGAGTTCTATAACTCCGATGACCATGAAATTCAAACTGGAAGATCACGTTAACACGTGTAAGATCCTGCCAAGATTTGGGAATTTCTGGAGTTAAACTTGAGGTAGCTAATTTCTTAAGGAATTAATTAGAAATTGATTTTTGAAAAATAGTAAATAAATTTTAAAAATTCTGAGAAAAATATATGTTTAATATGAGACTATATTCTGCTAAATCTCAGAAAAAAAATATTTTTGGGACTGATTTGGTATTTTTCATGAAAATGCAATAGTTATGAGTATATGAGTTAAATATGTTATGTGAAGTTAAAAATTTATAAATAGGATTTTATGACTTGGGAATCCTATATAGGATATATGCAGATTTTTGATAAGAGATTTGATCATTGGTGATGAAATCATATGAGTATGGCATTTTTGAATGATTAAATGCATTATTTGGTATAGTGTAAACAATTGAAATAAATTGTTTATAAGTTTAAGTAATTAAAATATTGTTATGATATTAATAATATTAGATTTATGAGTGGTGGATAATATTTGAATAAATTTAAAGTCTTTAATATTTATCCTTATTTTCGTTTGATTAATACTTATATCATTGCCATCATCCTCATGTATATATTATGTTGAAAGTCATCGTGGCTCTGTAGTGCATAGATGGACTTGGTATGATTATGACCAAGAATTATTCTAGTATAATCATGGACCAGTAATGTTACAAATGATGTGGAAAAATCCTCATTAGTAGTAGTGCATTGATGGACAATTTTTGGTATGATTATAGCTATGGATTCTCTTCGGCCAAGGGTGCAAAGATGAATTATTTTATGGCATGATCAGGACCGTTGATGAAAACACAATTATCTTTGGCCCGTAGTGCATGGATAATTCGTGGTCGTGATACTAAAAGAATGTCCTCTACTATATAGTGCAAGGGGATGAATTGATGATGTGGATTAATTATTGGTGAGTCTCAAAGCAATGAAATATTAATTCATGGATGTGATAATAATGAATATCCTTGGCCGTAGTTCATGGATAATTCATGGATGTGATATCAATGAATATCCTTGGCCGTAGTGCAGGGGTGATTCAATGATGTGGATTATTTATTAAGCTGAGTCTCAGCGATAAAATATTGATAATAAACTTTTAAATTCGTAGAAGATAGTAGATATCATGCTTTACTTGACTCTTCTAAAGTACAGTTGTATGTCTTTGGCCTGTAGTGCAAAGATGAATTATTAATGAATATCTTTGGTCGTAGTGCAAAGATGAATTTATTAGTATGATTATGAGCAGGGATTGTGATTTGGTATAACCATGATTTTTGATGTTTCAGGTAAAGATAGGTGATAAAAATTATCTTCGTCTTGGGTGCGAAGAGGAATTTAAACCACGATTATGATTATGAGTTATTCATATGTTTATGGACAGGAATTGTTAATTGATGTTACAGGGATAAAACATTATCGGTGGACTTTTAACATAGAGAAGATAATAGATTTGATGGTCTATTTGACTCTTCTAATGGATTGCTCGTTCCGCTACAATTATTGTCAAAAAGTTTTATCATCTACCATATGTTCTAAATCTCTGATTTATTATTGATGAAAGCTATTGATAATTTAATTATCTTTAGTCATGATATTCTTTATTGGGCTAGTTGTGCTCACCCTTTTTACTTCACAATTCCTTTCAGGTATTAAGAGTTTAGTTGGGTCGAGCGGGGATAACAGAAAAATAGTGTGATGGTCCAAGACTGTCGAAGTTTCTCAATACATTATAAAACGGTATGACATGCAACAGATAATTGTATTGAGGACCTAAGATGTGTGTGTCGTATTTTATACGTCACTTAATAATTGATTTTGGCGAAAAACAATAGGGTGATGAGAACCCGACTTTGAAAGCGTCAAAAGTGCACCTCATTAGAATGAATATGATAGTAATCTTCTCGTTCTTCTTTGGGGTCTTAAAATATTTGCTGCTGTATTTTATATGGCATTGTAACAATTTGAGTTTGGATACTGTCTACGAGACAATATTGTATTAAAACTCACAACTTAACTGTGGTCGTATTCTATACGACAGTTCAACAGTTGTATTCATGAAGTTTGTATTTAATTTTTGTAGTGTGATATCTGGCGATTCAGAATGGGTCGTGTATACCTATTTTGGGGGTGTCACGGCTTGGTTGTGACAAACCGTGCGTTGCTATCATTTCCACATGTATTTTATACACGAGTCTTGTTGCCTCTTTTAAAATTCTAATAAAAGAGCTCTAACTCATGTAAACATACACGGGTCAACAAGTAATACAGAGTAAGTAGAGTATCGATCCCACAGAGAAAGTTGTTAAATTTAAACTATCCTGCATCAATTAACTCACCAAATTTATATGCCTAGACTGATGACTAAAAGTGTTGAATTAAACTAATTGTGAATAACAACTGAAAATAAGAATAATAAGGAAATAAATATAATTTAGAAATAATGGGATCCTAACTTCATTTAATATTTCATTCAATCGCCACTATCATGCAAGAAGTGTTCACATATCACAGGAAAATAGCCAAGAGCACGGATAGAGTTATAACCATTTTTCAATGCACTATAACCTACTTACACAGCATCTACAGAGGTTAGACTCTATGTAATCACCAAAATAACCAAAATCACTATATGTCTATATGAAATTGTAATTATATTGATTTTAAGCCCAAGCCCTTATTCTAGCTCATACAGTGAAACAGTATATGTCTATCTGGTTCACAAAATACGCAAGCCATTATAACAGCCCCATATTCGCATGCTATCATGATTACAATCCATATTTATATGTTCATTATCAATTCCATACATATACTGAAACGAATGGTGATCAAGCATTCATACATGTAAAACAACCATGACAGATATTCCATATGATATGTAAAACATCTATAGCATTTAAGCGTACAACCAAACTACATATTAAAATTCGTTAGAATCCCATAATGGAGTTTAGTTCATGACTGAACCAAAAGCAATTATGGGATCAACGCTAACCATGATCAATAAACAAACAATTGAAGTAAGAAAGATAGAACGATCAAACCCCATCGCTGGATAGAAACCAATGATTAACTATTAAATCCTCATAGAGATCCAATAGATAATAATCAAAATCCACGATGATAGAGAATTCCAAGAAGAAGTAGAGAAGTAGACGGTTTGGCTTCGTTCTACGTTGGAATCTCTCCCAAGGTGTAAACCCTAGTTTCTATGAAAAGAATACGCTAAAAATTATCCAGTGTGTGTCTGACACCAGTCAGAATCGTTTAAAAACCCATTACACATCATTTAATTAAGAATTAAAAATAAAACAAAATTACGAAGATCAAGATCGCGACGCGCAGCGCCACGCAGCCTCTCTATAGCTTCTGGTCTCATGGTGCGAGACTTACGTATCGTTTGCTTTTATCCAGCTAGCATCTCTCACGAGCACGCGTCTCCCTTTCGCGACCGCTGCACTTCTGCGAGAAAGTCAAGAATGTCTCGATCAGTACTTTCATGGCGCCCTCAGTCATTATGCCCCATGGCCGCCATGCGGCTTGCACTCTGCAGGCTCTGGCTCTGGATTTGTTTCTTTTCTGCTGCTACTGCTATTTGTTCTTTTATTGCTTGATCTCCTTGCTCCATTTCACCTCCATGCTATGCACATCCTCGCTTGTGCCTCACCTTCACACATCCATTAGCTTTGGGTCTCTATTACTGTGACACCCCCAAAATTAGGTATACGTCACCCATCTTGGGTCGCCACTTACATGGTACAGAATTTAAATACAACTTACTAATATAACTGTCGTGTACAATACGACATAAACTGTGAGTTTGGATACAAATATTGTCTACTAGATATTATACAAACTCAAAAGGAGTCCTCATTACAATTATTATCACACTATTTCACAGAATAGTGAGGACTACTAATGCTATCCTCTGGACCATTACTCCGTTCCCCGACTCGTCCCAATTTATATTCTCATTTCACAGAGAGAACTGTGAAAGAAAGGGTGAGTTCAACTAGCCCAGTAAGAAATATTATAACAAAGATAAAGCAGAATAAATTATCAATAGTCTTCAACAATGTTAAACTGATAGAATACAATAGACAACCAGTTTAACTGCAGCGGAATATGCAATCCATTAAAAGAGTCAAGTAGAAATTAAAGTCTACTATCTTTTAGGTTTTAAAAGGTTTTCATCAATTTTTATCACTAAGACTCAGTTTAATGAATAAACCACAATATCTAATCATCCCTGTACCACGATCAAGGATTTTCATCAAATTATCAATGGTCATGACAATCTTTGAATCACCCCCGGTCATAATCATACCAAAAACTATCCATCACCGCATTACATAAAGCCATCGAGGACTTTTGTCACATCATTTATATCAAGCCATGATTATACCGAATGATCCTCGGTCATAATCATACTAAGTTCATCTATGCACGTAAGCCAAAGATAACATAATATAACATGAGGATGATGACAATGACATAATAATTCTGTAAGACCCCGAAATTTTTAAATAAAAAGGAATTTCCTTTATTTATTATTTTGAAATAGTAAGGGTTGATTTGATTAATGTGGATAGTTAAGGGTTAAATACGCAAATATTTCAAAATAAGCAAGTGGTTATAAAATATTCATTATCGTCGGGGAATATTCGTTTGGTCGTGAAATATTCAGATCGCTTCGGGGGAATATTCGTATTTACGACACATAGCCGTTAATGTGTGTGGGATCCATATTGAAAGCGATTGGATGAAGAAAACGACAAATATAAGTTGTTTTTAAATAACTAAGATAGTTATTTACAGATTATCTTGTTGGAATAACCGGTGGTTAAAACACACTAATACGCGTTGTTGAACAAGTAGATACCGGTATTGCACCAATTATTGATTCTTACGTGAAGAAGGCACTACTCAATAATGGTTACGATAATTATTGCTCGATATTTTATTGAGTTAATAATTTTTGCGTTGATATTTTATATTCTTTGTTGTTTCAATAATTGTCATTACAAGGTATTTTTTATTATCGAAGCAATAATTCATATTATCTGAATAATATTATTAGATAACATTATTGGCAATGTCTAGAAAGTTCATCTAAGGAGAGGTTTGGTCACCTAATTGCAAGGCCAAGAAGAAGAAATTCTTATTGGAAAGCCCTCTTTCCAGGAACCGCCTCGTCATCAATATTGTGATTCTCGTAATATTATTTGTGAATAATTAATTATTGATTCATATGATGAGGAAAATATTGATTTTATGTGGATATAGATGGAGAAAAATTTTAATGTGACAATTGTTGAAAATTGAAATTTTATCTCTTTTCGATAAAATAATTCATTTAAATATATTATTATATTTTAATAATATAATAATTGTGATATTTTACAACTAATGTGGGATATATGAGTATACGAGGAGGAAGAGTATTTTTGTTGCAATAAATGTTTAAAACATGTTAAACATGTCTCATGGACCCCATTTATTGATCGAAATTTGATTATAACTTTGTAAAATCGAATTAGGTTGTGTATTTTTGGCCAATTTCCATTTGAATTTGGAAAAACTTTCTTCCGGAAAGTTGTAGAGAATTGATTTTCCTATAAAAACTCACGAGATTCGAATTTTCGATAAAAGGGCTATTTATTATGAATTATTGAAGTTCAAGCTCCAAAATAATTAATTTTGAAGTTTTAAATATTTTTTTACAAAAATGTTTTTTGCATGTGTGAGGCATGTGTTCAATTGTTGAAATTCAGATTCAAAGGTGTGCGTGAAGATTTTATATATATATTAATATTTTAATTAATTTTCTACTTTTGGTGTTCTAAGCATTTTCCTATAAATAGGTGCTTAGGTTAGAATTGAAAATCACACCGTAAATCGAAGTTTTCTCTCTATATTATCGAGCGTATTCTTGTGAGTATTTTGAGTATACTTTGAATATTGCTATACGGTAAGTCCAAGTCATAGCCTATATCCGGTGTTTCAAATTAAATCCGATCTTTTCGAGGTAAGGGATGTTATTTTCTTCTCAAATGATATTATTTCTTCAATATCATTATCTTTGAAATATTGGTTGGAACTTTTTATCAAATTTGGAACTTTTTCATGTCTGGGTTACTATTCATGAGTTCTTATTCACGAGTTACTATTCATGAGTTACTATTTACGAGTTACTTATTCACG